>PVJC01012522.1:6173-39652 GCA_004026665.1 Murina feae
CCTTCCTCTCTCTCTCTCTTTCTCTCCCCCCTCTCTCTCCCTTCCTCTGTCTTTCTCTCTCTTTCTCTCCCTCCCTCTCTCCCTCCCTCTCTCCCCCTCCTTCCTTCCCTCCTCCTCCACCTTCTTCTTCTCCTTCTCCTTCTTTTCTTTCTCCTCCTTTTCTCCCTCCCTCCCTTTGTCCCTTCCTTCCTTCCTTGCTTTTCTTTAACAAATACTAGTTGAAATCCATCGTGGAACCTGCCAGGCACTGCTTTACGTTAACACTTCTTTCTTCTGTTTTCTTTACTCTTTTTGATTCCTTAGTTGACTTTTCCCGCCATCAGTGTTGGGAAGCTTTCTCATTACTGTACTACCATCAGCGTGTCAGACATGCGATGTGTAGAATACGGTTTTTGTTGTTCTGTGTGTGTTAAAGATGGGACTCGATCATTAACAACCTGTTGCTGTTTCTGGCCGGTTCTCTCATTTGATGACCCTGAGAAGCTCTTTCTGCTTTCCTTTCCAAATATACCAGATGAAGAAGGCCGATCCCATCTCCCTCTTCACTGAGTGACAGGGAGCTTTGCAAACACCCTCCTGCTTATATTCCTGTAAATTCTATCACCATAGCACTGGGATGGAAGTCTATTTACCACCATCCATTGGGGCATCAACCTAACGGAGCAGTGTAAGGCCTCAGGATGTACCAACACCAGGACAGACAGGTTGTGTTGAAAGATGGTTGGCACAGGGAGAAAAGAGATGAGTCCATAGTTCCTGATACCTAAGACTTAGGACTGAAGTCACGGAGGTGAAAAGAGAGCTGACCTGCCACCAAAGCTGTGTTGCTGTGTCCCCACCACGCACCCCTTCACCCTGTATGTATGCTCTTCGCGGGACCCTGGGTAACCTAACTGTTATTGGTTCCATCTTTCTGTAGGAAGAAGAACTGAAGCAGGGAGTAAGTTATGTTCCCTACTGCAGGTCTTAACTAACAGGAGGGGCCTGCCGTCCTGCTGTTTTTCTCATTGCTTTTGCCTCTAATGTATGTTCATGCTTCAGTTTGGAAAGAGAAAAAAAATCATACTAATTTGCTTCCTTTTCAATATAGTGCTTGAATTGAAATATATTAAATTCAGCCTTTTTTATAACTGTGACTACTGTCAGCATCAAAAGAAGAACTATTACACCGTTGGGAAGGGAGAACAAATGGGACACTTTGTAGGTCTTCGGGGGGGTTAAATTCCAAGCCAGCCTCATGCTTTCTGGGTTGTGGAGCAAACCCTTTCCTAATAGGAAGGTACCCATCACAGACGCGGAAGCAGCACTAGGTAAAACCCACGCAGAAGCTCACGGGACGTCCTGTGATGCTGCGAATAGCCAGTCTGTTTCCATTTTACTGAAAAGGTGTGGAACCTCTTTTTATAAAAATTAGTCAACTCTGTCTCTTCCAATTCCCACTGCTCACCAAAATGTGTTCCATCTTTTGAGAGAAAGACAGTACTCCGTACTTATTCTTTTCCCAGTGTTTCCTTCTCCTCAAACAGAATCCCTACCATTGGGTGACAGTAATCTCAAAAGAGTAGGACACCTTCAGCCTCCTCTGATCACTGAGAACCTTTCTGCTCTGGGAGCTCCCAGTGTCCTCCCTACATCTCCAGGAATAGGGACACCCGTGACTGTGGCTCGCACTTCAGCCTAAACTCCTCAACGGAAACCCTGTAGCTAACCCTGTGGTTAGAGGCCAGCAGAGGGAGCTGCATACTCAAAAAGTAATAATAATCCAGTGGAAGCAAAACAAAGCAGCTTTTATTTCAAGTGCATGTACCAAGCTGTGTATGACAATACGGCCCGCCCCTTAGTACTATCAGAAAGTTTCACGTTCTTCCCATGAATTGATTAGAACTACAAGCCTGTCCCATTTCAACCTGCCTTTTAATTCTTCTGTATTCTCTTTCCTATTATTCATTGTGTGTGTTTGTGTGTAACAAAGAATGTTTGCAAAATGCTGGACACATTTTTATCCTTTATTCATTCCCCTGGTCTGTAAAAAAAAAAAGAAAAAAAAAGAATGAAAGAAAGAAAGAAAAGTGTAAAACAAATCTGTAATGTCAGACAATAAAGACAATGTATTACGTTCTTTTGTATTTTGTGAAAAAAGAAATTACTTGACTAAAATGAAAGTCCACTTTTCATGAGAGGCAGTGCCCTGGGTGAAGGACACACATTGGCAGCCTGTGTAATTGCCCATAAACGCAGACACGGGGCATTGCTGTGTACTTCCAACACACGTGGGTCATGGGAGATAAGCAGGCCTCACTGTGGCACTTCCTTCTGCAAGCAGCCTCTTCTCCTTCCTGTCTCTTCCTTAGCATGTGCATCACAAAAGGACGTAAGGGTCCAATAGAACCTCCCTCCTAGTGGAGAGTCAGGGCAACCGTCCGTCCTGTAACCAGTCAACCTTGCTTTGTCCATTTCTCTCTGGGACTCCTCTCCTGTTTCCCAGGCAACGAACGCATTCTTCAGATGCTCAGTGGACCAGGGAGTCCATACACCAATAGATGCTGAAAGTCAGGAAGTTCATATGCAGACAGCTAAGCCCTGGCAGTGCCCAGAAGAGCATTGCTGCCTCCTCTCCTTCCTGCTCCTCCCCGAGGAGCCTGTGCAGCTGCATCTTGGAAAGGCAGACAGCAGTGGGTACTGCTGCCTGGGTGCAGCAAGGCCATTATTGCTAACACCCAGATGTCAGCAATGCCTTGTCTGCTTGACGGCTGGGGGAGGGGGGGCGGGTTGCATTTATTTGCTTTTCTACTCAAGCCCCTTTTTTAAAAGGACCTGAAGTCGCTTACAACAAATATGACATAAACAAGGACTTCATAAACTAGAAAAATCAAAGAAGGAAAGAAAAAATACAAATGTGCTCATTATAAGGGACAGTATTCTTCTGAGCTTGCTGACAAGGGGGCCAAAAAGGAAAACATAATTGGCAGTTTTATTGGAACAGAAATACTGGTTCCCGGGGGACCAAATTTCTGTTGGCATAAAAAGTAAAAAGAAAGTCTCCACTCGGAGCTTCATGGGAGGAGCACTGCAACATAACATGGAGAGATGCAGTGGTAGCTTTCCGACGGCTGCTGCGCACACTGGCCTGCAGGCAGGTTAAAGGCGGAGCCTCACATGTCCCACTCCTGGAGAGGCCGTTCCATAAGGAATAACCAAATGCCATCCAAACACATTGACTTCTGGCGCATAAGCTGATCCAGGGGAAAATTTAGAGGCTTTAGTCTGGCGTCTGCTTTTAAATCCTGTCTTTATTGATAAGCCTTTCCCCTTTGGGGACATTCTCTTTGTAAAATCAGATTTAAGACACTGCACACAACAAACTGTGCTAATTGAATATCCTCTACTTGCTTTATCATACGTCTGTGTGGTTCAATGTATTTTATTATGCTGGTATATATAATTCCTACTTATACTTTTCTTGTTAGAGGTAATGCATGAATTTATTCCCCTTGAGAAAAGAACATGGTTTTTTTTAAAATAGTGCCTGTAATATAACACAATGATTATGATATGATAAGCAATAAATTTTTTTTTACAAAACTTGAATTGAAATTATCCTACCCTCTTTCTTCTTTGTGTATATTTAAGATATATTGAAGGCATCATAAAAAGAACTCTCATAAAAAGTTTAATAATGAAGGCGGCTGGGGTATAATTTCAGTGATGGTATGTATGTTTCAGAGTGTCTGGTATACTTCCAGCTCCAAATATTATGTCCCAAACTAAAACCAACTAAATTTGAGTTGAGAATGATCTCAATAATAACTTCTTAGAAAGATTACTGGAGTTAGACCTGAATTATTGTGGTCCCAGCTCTTTGCCTGCCGTGGAAGATCTTGACTATGTCAGTTAACTTCCTGGGAATTTATTTCAAACATACTGTTACTACATGGCTCACCAGGTTTAACAAGATAATGGACTTACCAGAACTTTGTAAAATACCATATGCATGTTAGATATAAGTATGAATATATGTGTGTGTGCACACATATACACATGGATATATGTAAACTTTCTCCATTGACCCATACTTCACAAGCACACCCACACACGGTCATGCACTCACTTTCTTCCTTATATTAACAGTGTCTCCATCAGGAGAAGACAGTCAAACATCATTCCAGATTTCACCTCCTGCCCCATTCTCTTCCCTATTTACAACTAGACGGCTGAAATGACAGTCACTCCGGTTCCTGCTTCTCCCAAACATGCTATGGAACAGGAACAGGCCAGAAATGACCCATGTTGCCAGCTGAGGTGTCACCTCTCTCTATGCCCCTTGCTCTTCCTCTCTGGTGTGTGTTCTGTGGAGTAGTGAAGCAAAGGTGAGGGTGGGAGCATGGGAAATTCTTATCATAAATAATCAACTGCAATATAAGGGCTAATACCTAGTGTTCAAAAACGTACTCTCCCATAGGTTTAGTCTGTCTCTCTCTCTCTCTCTCTCTCTCTCTCTCTCTCTCTCTCTCTCTCTCACACACACACACACACAAAGACGCATACACATCCATTTTTAATATTAGGGATTGGTTAATTCTAGAAAAGTAGAAATTAGTTCAGGATAAAGCCTAGCCCCTTTTATGACAGTGGAGGCCCCCAAACCAGGCCCCACCCCCTCCCAGCTTCAATCTGCCCCACTCCCCACCGTGAGCCTGGTGCTTCAACCACGCTGGCCTCCCAGTCCTACCGGCAGTATCCCTCCCACTCCCATGCCTCGCTCATGTTGCTCCACGGCCTGGAATGCTCTTCTCTTCCCCCCATACCTCTTCTCTTCTGCCTGGAAATCTCTGCTGTTAGGACCCCAGTCCAGGGATTCTCCTGCCAGGCAGAGAGTCGGTCACCTCACCTGTGACCTCATAGCACGCGGTACACAACCATCCCTGTGGTGACAGTCAGCAAGTGTGTATTAGGAGAAAGGATGGAAAGAGGGTTGAAGGTAGCTACACACTGCTCTGCTCTACCTTCTCAGGCTGCTAAGTGCAACCAGGCCTGACTGGGCTCTATTCTCAGCCACAGCTAAGAGGCAAACTTTTCAAGTCGGAGGAGGGTGACATGGTGCCACCCACTGCCGCCTCGTGGCCATCCTCTGCTATCACTCCAGGCAGGCTGATTCTGCAGTGAGGCACTGGGTCCCTTCCTTGAAGCAGCCCTTTCTGATGCTGAGTGGAAACCAAAATACTTCCTGCGGGGTAGCGGGGAGATCAGAAAATTTATATATCTTGTCAGACTTTTTAAAAATTTATACAATAGCAAGTTGAGTGGATTCAGAGGATGGAGTGTAGAAATGAATTTTTCATTTATTCTCTAGGAGGAGAGCTATTTTAAATTTGCCAAGTATGATGTATGTTTTCCTTCTTCCATAAATCCACTCCCTTCTTGGGAATTTTAGCTCTATATATTGATCTGCATGGACCATCATCCCTTAAGTCTTCGCTCCATGAATCATCGGGTAATTTCCAGAAAAGGATGTTCACAGAGACCGTTGAGGCTAGCTCTGCTAGAGTTATTAGCAGACACCCATGCTGCATGCCCGGGCCAGAGGCCACCCTTCTATAGAGGCCACTCCTGTGACCAGAAGACTCAGTGGTATCTGCTCTGCTGGTCTACCCCAATGCCAGTCGGCCTCTGTCCTTTCCTCGTGGCCCTACACGAGAAACAAAAGGAAGGCCAGAGCTGGGTACTACGTATCGTACTGGGCACTGCCCTCACCAAGAGAGGTGGGTCCAGAAGCCAGGGCCGTCCCCCAAAGATCCAGGCAAAGACTGGATAAGGCTTGGGTGTTGCGAGTTGCAGGAAGGATGCCCCTGAAACATTTCTTCAGCACAGAATCTTCCACTAACATTCTGCATGTAATCAGGTGGCTAGAAATTGCACCAATTAGAGATTCACTTGGGAGATAGTTGTTATGAGTCAGTCACACATTAGTGTCAGATTCCTTGGGTTGTTTTTCCCTTAACGCATAACTACAGTCAATTATTTTTCTCTCAACACAGAACCCGGAACCCGAAAAGGAGTTTTGAAGGAAGGAAGCAGGCAGAGAGAAGTAGGGAAAAAAGAGCAGAGAGCACAGTGTGTGAGGCACAGGGGAGAACATGGCCAGAGGGAAGGGTCTCAGAGTCAGGAAGGTGCGGAACGCCAAGCACCATGCCCAAAGGGGAGGGGGCAGTCCACAGGCAACATGTACTGGAGAGCCTGGTGGAACAGGCATGATCAGGACCGCTATACAGGACAGCCCAGGACAGCCATTAAAACACTGAGATGCAGGCCCACAGCCCCAGAGCTGAAATGTCCCAGAATTCGGAATCTTTCAGGTTTTAGAAATACCATGCCCTGCAGATACCATATAAATAGCCTCACATCAGTTATTAAACAACACTTGTTGCCCTTTGGATTTCAAATTAGTGGATAAGAGATCACAGACCTGGATTTCTGTACTGAATAGAAACCAGCCCAAAGGCTGTCCTGCCACCCTGGGCACACACACAGCTCACCATGACACACAGCTTGCTGGTGGGTCTCCCGTGCTAAGCCTTCTGGCCCTCAGGGTGCTAACCTTTCCTACCTTTGTGAAGCTGGAGGGAAGCATGTGATGATTGGTCACGGGGCCCATAATCCTGAGCAGCAGCTGTGGTGCCAATTAGTGCCTCCGAGCCTCAGTTTGCTAACCTGAAAAATGGGAATAATATCTCTCATATGGCTGTGAGGGGAATGCATTGAAGTAGTTGGGATAGCCTGCAAATTGTTCTTTGAATATAATCTACCATCATTCATAACACTGATCATCAGGAAAATGAAACCAAAAAAATGTATGTAAAGGTGCTTTGTTTTGTGAATTACATACAAAGGGAGTTGTACTGTTACTGTGAGCCTCCTAACCCAGGGGAGAGACTGGTCCCCAGAGTTGAGAGGGTAACCCATGCTGCGGAGCTAAGAGAAGCCTCCTTCCTTCAACCTTCTGCCCAGCTCCTGCTCCAGCTCCCCTCCCCCACTGGGGCTGGTTCCTTAGTGAGGAGGACAGAGAAGGAAGGCAGGGAGCACTTGAAATGGATGCACCTGAGAGGTTGCAGGGGGGTGGGGGGCAGCCCTCGAGGCAACTGACCCCCATCTGCCTACATTAGCCCATCCAGGCCCCTGCAGCCCAGGGCAGTCAGAGCAGCCGGGCTCAGACACCTGCCCAGATACTCTGGCTTCATCTCTTGGGCAATTCTTGGTACCCGCCCCCCACCCCCTTTACCCCACCCCCACCCCCCCCACTCCACCTCCCAGCTCTGGGAGCCGCCTCTGCACATTTAGAGCAAAGAGACCTCCTGTAGCGGCCCGGGCAGAATCAGGGATAGACCTGAAAACCCCTGGTCCCTGGCAAAGCTCGGCTCCACTGTGAAGCCGTTTATGAATGGCCTGGGAGGCGGGCAGGTACCGTGGTAGCTCAGGAGCAGAAGTTTCGTGGTGATGAGATTGAGCTGCCAAGTTAGCTGGGGAAGCAGACCCGTCCCCAGCGGGCTGGGGCCAGCAGGCGGCCAAGCATCGCACGCGGGCAAACTCCTCTCCCTTGGGCCCGGACAGACCATTCCCAGGTATGGCTGAGAGTGAGCGCGTGGAGTCCTCAGCCGCTGGGTGTCACATGCTTTCTTTCCTGTCCGCTGTTCTGTTGTGCTTTGTTTCCGTGATTGAGGTTGTTGTCAATGTAGAGATTTGACTTGTGTGTGTGATGCGGAGCCTGGAAAGCTAACAGCATGACATTGTAGGGGATGGATGTTGGGTGTTTTAACTGCAAGAGGCTGAACCCACAGCACAGATCCCAGTGGAATATTCCAGAGCACTGCTCTCTGGGCGCACCTCTCAGGGTTTGAATGGGTTGGTGGTGAACCTCTGGGCCTTGTGTGGCAGAGCCCTCACTCTCCCCGACCGGACCCCCCTCCCCCAGGCTGAACTGGAATGTGTGGGAACTCCGGATTTGCTGTGTATGTTCTGAGGGTCTCCTTGCATTTTCTTACTTGTGAGTGACTGACTTCCTTTGTAAACTCATTATTAAAGAGACCTCACTAGAGAGACAAAAGCTGTGAGGTTCAAGGTGTGACCATCTAATAACGGTTTCCTGCTGTGGCCTGGAGTGCAGAGATCCATGGGTTTTAATTGTCTCTACTTTTTTTCTTCACTCACCTTAAATCTTACTGTTCTTCTTGCTGGGATACTGCTGTTGCGTAGACCAAGAGAGAGACACTATCTACAGGGGAACAGATAGCAGCCCAGAGTTAGAAACTCAGACTGCCTTTGTTTCTCTTCCTTGTTGGAATCCCCGAACCACTGAGCAGTTTGACAGAGTCAACTTTTACTGTAAAATCGTGATTTAAAAATGTATGCCTTGTCTGATGCTTGCTATGAGACTTAATGTGCACAGTGTTGCATGCATGGCTTAACTCTAGTGATCCTCGCCAGATGAGGCCAGGACAGACAGGTTGAAAATTTAGGAAGTACAAACCAGACCCAGCCCCCAAAAGTCCCAAGTTTATACTTATACCTTTCTCCTTAGATGTCGTTTTATTCCACGTAGCACTTTCTTCAAGGAAAAGATAGACACACCTTGTCGTTACCGCTGCTTACCACGGGGACACCTCTCATAGAGTACCGAACAACGCTCTACTAATATTCTTAGCTTTCAAGATACAACCTTAGCTTTCAAGAAAATATAATAAGGTCCGACCTCTCCTGCACCTGCAACTCAGGTTTAGGAGGCCCACCTCAACGACCTAGGAGTCCTCCAGCTTCGAGATGTCCTTTGACTGAGGCCTTGGGGATGGGTGGCGTGTGGCATGTTCTTGGGAAAACACATTAACGACTCACATTGTCTCTCCAGACCCAGGGGGCAGGCTCTCCTCGCTCCTCCCCCAGCCACACCATCAGCAGGCCCATCCCCATGCCCGTGCGGTCGGCCTCCACCTGCTCCACCCCGGCCCACACGCCTCAGGACTCTCTCACAGGGGTCGGGGGAGACGTGCAGGAGGCGTTCGCACAAAGTAAGTGGCTTTATTTTTTTGTTGTTGTTGTTGTGTTCTGCTTCTATGTGACAAACAAGTCACGGCGGTTCTTGGAGTGGTCTGAAGCCTGGCGTGTTCTAGGCTATTCCATGGCGTCTGGCAGAGCCTGCCCCAGAGCTGTTTTAGAAACTCCCACCTAATCTGTTCTGCACCTCACCGTCTTACCTTCCTGAGGCTTCTGTTGCCCAGCCCCATTTCTGATGCGTCTTTGCCCGTTAAGAGAAGGGCAATCCTTTCACAGATATCTCAGGAAACGATCCGTGGAATCCATGTTTTAAATTCTGAAAGATCTCATTTCCTGCTCCTCTGCATGAAAGCAAACTGGAAATTGAGACGAAACAATTCAGCTCTTTAGCCTGTGACCTAGAAGGAAGGGCAGTCATTCTCCAGATGCCCCGAAGAGCTGGCTCTGCCTCTATGATGTGGAGCTACCCAGTCAGGCCTCTGTAGTGCCTAGAGGAGCCGAAGCTGAAGGGAGATGGCAAACAGCATTCTCTCACGGGTGGCCTCTTCCATTTATACACTCATGGTTCAGGGGGCGGGGGAGTGAACGTATCCCAAGGCAAGCGATTTTACTTGTTTGAAAATATTTTAACAATTTTTAAAACTTTTCTTGCCGTTATTTTTTAAATCTGGAAACAATTAGCAGGGGTGGGGGTAAAGGGGAAACCCTCCTGCAGACCCTCATCCTGCTGATCTGTGAACACTATTAATAGTCTGGTCCTTCTAATGTTTCACACATAGATAGAAAGATAGATAGATAGATAGATAGATAGATAGATAGATAGATAGATAGATAGATACATTTAAGTGTATTTTATAGACACCTACTCTTTATTTTCCCCACAAATAAGCTAATGCTTATTTCGGTTCGTAATTTGCATTTTCTTTAAATTACCAGTTTATCATGGCATTCTTCCAGGCTCTTACCTATAGATCTGAGGTCAAGAGAGACATACTACTAGATTGACTACTAGACTGAAGGCAAGAAGAAACATAGTGATTCTACTTCTGGGAATTTATCCGAAAGCAAAAAGTCAAAAGACCAAAAATAAAATAGTTTGAGTAAACCATTTCCAACATATATGGCAATTAAGGTTTATCATTCCCATTAGAGATAAAGCATATGCAGGCGTCCTCAAACTACGGCCCGCGGGCCACATGCAGGTGTTTTTGCCGCCGCTGCCTGTCCTGCTTAAAATAAATTATGTGCAGTGTGCATAAGAATTCGTTCATAGTTTTTTTTTAAACTATAGTCTGGCCCTCCAACGGTCTGAGGGACAGTAAACTGGCCCCCTGTTTCAAAAGTTTGAGGACCCCTGGCATATAGAGATAGATCGGTACGCAGAAGACATCCCCAAAATAAAGATAGGTGAAGGATATGAACAGAGAAAAATTATAAATAGCCAATAACAATATGAAAAGATGTTTTTAAAAAATCAATAATATCCAGATATAGAAAATTGTGAGGAAGCAGGCCCTCTCACCCACTGGGTGTGGGGACAACAATCTGACATTTTACAAGGGGAAGAATGATGTATTCTTTCTTATGAGGGAAAAGGGAAGATCCATAATAGGGCTTTTCCTCCTGAAAAATGAAATAATTTAAATTATACAAAATAACTAGGTTTTACTTTAATTTTTAGAAGGAAAAAAATGCCCTTTCCCTAAATGTTACTTTAAGGAAATTTTAAATCAGTTTGAGCTTCCTATTACAATTACTGTTTCATCTAACGACTTTGATTTTTTTAAATCTTCATGTGTCTATCCTTTCACTAACTTAGTTGCACTTTCTGAGAAATGACAGAATGAAATGTGGCCAAGCTCACAAAGAGCTTGTGCTGCATAAATTCATCTGTAAGTCAGGTATTTGGAATCGTGGGCCCTTTTTTTCCAAAGATTATGGTGATCAGCCCTCTGTTCCATCTCAACCCTGCCTGGTCCCCAGGCCAGCCCACAGAGATCCATCTCACCCTTAGTGTGCCTGGAACATCATGCTAATATCTCTCCACCCTGAAGAAACATGGGCTGCGTTCCAGTTCAGGGTACTGGACATACATCTTGTGCACATGCCTTGTAGCCAGAGCAAGAACCCCTGCCTCTTTTCCGTGCTCTGAGACATTCAGTTCAGAGGGCTCCCATCCCCACAAGACATCTGTAAGGGGAGGGGAAGCTCAGGGAGTCCTGATTGGACACAAGGGCTGCGGTAACAAAGAGAGAATCCGGTGGGCTCGGCCACCAGGTAGTGGCTGGAATGACCTTATCTGCTAGGAAGGTGCGGCTCCCCTGGCAAAAGCTGGACTTTCATCTGTGTGGGTTGTTCTTCAGAAGGACCATCACACACTCTGGTTTACCTGGGTCACCCCGTCTTATTATTCACACCTCCCTCATTCCCTTGCAGAATTGTCCCAGTTTGGACACTAAGTTATATGAACCCCCATCGGTTGCCAAGTCTTCCTACACCAGAGGCCACTGCCCTGAGCATAGTATCCTTCTCTTCAGGAAGTGACCACAGTGCATCTGTAAAGGAGACATCTTGGAATGTTTCCTGCTTGAAAACGGCCTTGGAAATGATCAACAGCCTAAAATTTTGGGAAAAGGAAAAGCTTTGATTTTTTATTTATTTATTGTCATTTCTTCTTCACTTAAGGTTCAAGAAGAAACTTAAGGAATGACTTGCTAGTGGCCGCGGATTCCATCACTAACACCATGTCCTCTCTCGTGAAAGAGCTGAACTCCGGTGTGTCCCTGGTCCCCTCATTTGTCTGCTCTTTGCAGAAGAACCCAACAGTTCTCAGGGCTTCTGTTAGAGATCTGCTCACTGTCGAACATACAAAGATTCTTTTGAAGATCTATGTGATATTTGGTTGCTATATTTAGGTTTTTAACTGATGTTTATATTTGCTGATGAGAAGATTATTACTACATTGGTGGCCCAGTGCATGAAATTTGTGCACATTACAAGGGAATTAATTAGAGGAAATATTTTAATATTGCTGTTTGACCTTTCTCTATAGTAGAAGTATCAGAGATGAAAGAAAGTTAGTAAAATGTATATGAAAATCTCCCTCCTGTCAGAGTCAGGGATGCGCTGCAGGACCCAGACTCAAGTCCCCGTCCACCCACACATGCCTTGAAATCGAGTGAGACCAAACCTGGCCAGCCTCACCCTCATCAAGCCCTGCAGGGTGGGAGACACAGCCTCAGGTCACCTGACCTGGTTCCGACCCCTGCAGGGTCATGGCCTCAGGTCCTCTGGCCCGGCCTCAAGTCCATCAGCCCAGCACTGGGCATGGGGTGCAGCCTTAGGTCCCCTGTCAAGCCCCGCTGGGTGGGGGGGCAACCTCAGGTCCCCCAACCCCTGCATGATGGTGTGATGGAATGACGGTGTGATGGCCATTTGCATATTAGATCTTTATCATATAGGAGGATGCTTAAGGCAGAAAGTTTAATAGTGTAGAAAAGAATAAATTTTTTAAAATATTTAAATTGACTTATAATTCAAGAGAGTCACTGTTACCATCTGTTGTGATCCAATGTGACAAGCTACAGAAGTGATTTCATAAGGTCAAATGTTTTATTTACTAATTTAGACTCTGTTCATTGGAAATGTATGGCTATTTGAATGAGGCTAACCTGAAATTTACCTCTAAAGATAGATCTGCCCAGATTATAAATAGCACAAAATTGTGAGAGTCTCTTTATCCTCATAATGCTACATAGAGCTTTAAAAATGTTATTCAAAGAATAAATATTCAAATAATTATCCTACCAGTTACTAATGCATCTCATCTGTTCCTTAAAGCACACATAGCAAGATATTTTACTGGCATGTAGTTGAGATTACAACAACTGTAAGAAATAAAACTTCAATATTAAAAAATTGGGATTTAAATTTCTTAAAATCTCTATAATAAGAATTAAAGTAATGAAAATTGTTGCTGCTATTTTAGATTAAGTTTACCAAATAGGACAAAAATGGCAGTAGTTAATATGTCATGGAGATTACTAAAAATGTTATTCTTATTGTAGAAGTCTCAAGTACTATTAGTTTATACTCTTACTAGAGACCCGATGCACAAAATTCGTGCAAGAGTAAGTCTTCCTTCCCCTGGCTGCAGGCACCAGCTTCCCTCTGGCACCCAGGACCCAGGTTTCCCTCACAGCCCTGGCTTCATCCAGAAGGTGGTCTGGTCTAATTAGCATATTATGCTTTTATTATTGTAGATTATTATATAGATAATGCTCTGAAATATTAAGTGAATGTAATACTATGGGTTTTTATTTCCTAAATTAAAGTAACAGTAAGCAAAAGCAGCAGTTTTACTGAAGAATATATAGGCGCAAAACAGAAGTTGTAATTTATTAAGACACAAAAGATTCCTTATAACATTACCGAGATTTAAAAAAAAAAAATACAATGCTGTATACCAAATGATTTTACAGTAACTCATGTTCAGTTTCCATTCTCATTTGGAATTGAAATAAACACTTACTTGACTTACAACAACTGGCTAATATTTTATGCAGCGCAGGTTGGTTTATGTTAAGCCTCGCCTTGTACCTGCTGATCAGAGACCCTAACAAGTCATTCTTTATTTCTTCAATTGTACCTCATAGAGGTGGGGAGTGAAACGGAGAGTAATGTGGATTCTGAGTTTGCAAGGACTCAGTTTGAGGATCTGGTTCCATCGCCAACCTCGGAAAAGGCTTTCCTAGCGCAGATCCACGCCCGGAAACCCGGGTACGTGCACGGTGGAGCTGCCCCAAGCACCACGCGCAGTGACATGTGAGTATCTTCTGCTCGGGGGTATTGTCTCAGTAAGAGGACGCTGGCGGGAGCAAAGGAAAATGAAAACATGGTGTTTCGTTCTTTATTGTGAGAAGAGATGATGCAGCTTCCTTTTCGGACAGTCAAGAGGTAAAGGGGCTCCATCTGCCTCTGGCCTTGTGACTTCCCCCCTCACTATTTCCAGAGAGTATCAGTAACCAAAACAACCCGTAGCTATTGAGAGCCGGGCTCCCCCCAACGAACTGTGCTGGTTTGATACCAACTAGTATTTTTTATAAAAGTCACTCCCGACCTTCCAGGGCTCAGTCCTCTTATCTTCAGAATCTTCTGTATTTGCACTTGGACGACCCAAGGATGCTGGAGGCTTCTGTTCAGAATGGGCTGAACAGCATCAGATAAGCAATAGGAATCGAACTATATCCAGTCACTCACCACTTAATAGCAAGGATATGTCCTGAGAGATGCATTATTAAGCGACCTTGTCATCGTACAAACAGCATAAAGTGCGCTTGCACACACCTAGCTGATCCAGCTAACTGCACACCTACGCTCTACGCTACAGCCCATTGCTCCTAGGCCACAAGCCTCTACAGTGTGTCGCTGTAGAAAACAACACCAGGTTAAATCCAGCACAAGAGAAATTGATGCACTCAGGAGACAAAGTAAGCAGGAGATATTAGGGGCACTGCCGCCATAACACAGCATACTGTTTATCAGAAAACGTTTTATAAGTAGAAAATAACACTACAACATAGAGTAAATACATAAAACAGTGTTATCGTTATCAAGTATAATGTACTGTACATAATTGTATGTGCTGTACTTTCATACAACTGCCAGAGCAGTCGGTCAGTTTACACCAGCATCACCACAAATACGTGACAATGATATCAGGATGCAATAAGAATTTTTCAGTTCCTTTATAACCTCACTAGAGGCCTGGTGCACAAATTCGTGCACAGATGGGGTCCTTCGTCCTGGCCGGCTGCAGGGAGGGACCCTGGGAGGTTGGTTATGGGAGCACACTGACCACCAGAGGGCAGTTCCTGCTTTGAGCATCTGCCTGCTGGTGGTCAGTGCACATCATAGTGACCAGTCATTTGGTCGACAGTTGTAATGGTCGCTTAGGCTTTTATATATATAGATGGAACCACCGTCATATATATGTTGGGCCCTTGACCAAAGCTTTGTTATGTGGCAAAAGACTGTAAATGTATAAAATCTCATTATAAAGAAATCCAATGTGGCTCACTTGTTGAATATGTGCAGATCTGACCCTTGAAAGACATTTTGCAAAGGTTTTCACCCAGTTAGGCTTCTGTGCCCTGACAGAAGCCAGCAGAGTCAGTGACGTCCCCACTAGACTTTCAGTGAAGCTAAGAAACGAGGGTGACAGGCCGGAGCTGCAGAGCCCAGCGTGGGAGGGGAAAGAGGGAAACAAAGGCAGGGAAGAGTAGGGGCCTCTGGGAGAGCGGGATTCACAGGGTTGTGATAAGCGTGGGCAGAGGTTCGCCACAAGGCTGCAAAGGGGAATTGCTGACCATCCCAAACCACTCCAGAAGGTGCTGGTGCTTCCTGTGAAAAGTATTGTGGGCTCATCTACAAAAATCAATGGCTGCTTAAGGACCCAAAGAAGAAACTAAACAGAGGCCTTCCTGGTGTTTTGGCTCCCAATCCAAGCAGGGAGTGAAAGACCGACCCGTCACGATGGGGAATTATAAATAAACATGCCGGGGAAGCCAGCTGCCAAACAGCCGAGTGTGAGAGCAGAACACACCAGCTATAATGTCATTTAACGGGGCTGCTTTTAACTTCAGTTTGCTCTCTTGTCCTTTCCTGTGTCATTGAGAAATATTTGTTATTCAAAATCGTGACGTCGTTATCACGTTCTAGTCTAGTAAACACATACCCATTTGCCTTTCTATGATTAAGCTTTTACAAGGTGGTTACTTAAAATGTTCTCATTCTGATCCTAAGATCCAAGACTGTAGCTAAAGCCACCCCACACTACTGTCCCCGGAATGCTGGTGGCTGGTGGCGGTTCCGGCCACAGGAGTTAGGGAGAGAAAGCTCATAGAGGCCTCGCAGACCTATGCATGCTGGACCCAAACCTCTAAAAATAATGAGAACATGTTGTACAGATATAAATAAACACGAGCCATGGCATTTGAGTTCCCATCCAGAAACTTCTCCTTGACCACTCTTCATTTTAGAGGGTGTTTTAATATCTATACTGTCTCAACATGTACTGTCTCTTACCCTGAGAATATTTTAGTCATATAATTTAGGGAGTAAATTTCTATTCTAAGAGCTTGATAAATCTATTGGGGTGACTAGATGCAGAGAGTCACACATTGGTGAATGAGGTCATTCTTATCTATTTCATGGTGAAATGGGACAACTTACGTGGATTTCTTAGATTTAGAGCTGGTATACATCTTTGAGATCAAGAGCTGTGGGTTAGAGTGTTCGCTTGCTGACACTGATTGGCTGATACTCTGAGACCTGATCCCACTATGAAAATAAAGCACATGGGCATCACGCCTCCACGCGTGCGGAACGCAGAGGGAGTTAAATTAGGAATGAGTGTCCTCAATCTTTATTTCACTAGAGGGCTCACTTTCCTTAGAGAAAGCGTTCTTGGATTCCATTTATAATTTTTTTTAAATCCCCATATTGGGAAAACTATATCCTCCTGAAAGATAAGCTGCCTTTTCTAAGACCGACAAACATTGAAAGGGCTCTCATTCCTGTAAACCCTAGAAAAACACAGATGACCAGTGACCACCACGGTGCCATAGGAACACGGCATGACATGCCTTGACCATGTATTCCCCTACACTTCCAAAGGTGTGTGTTTTTTTTTTAAAGTTTTCTGTTTATAACAGAAGACACAGGATTGAAGTGAATTGGAAGACAAATAAAGTATTCCCCCCCCAAACTACAGCTCACACATTAATTCCATTTAGACTTTCCTTTTAAGATTTGCTCCGAAACCCCATCTGTGGTTCGTTCCCAGGGTCACAGAAGATGGGGATCCTTATGTGCAGCCCGAGGAGGAGAACTACGAGAATGACTCGGTCCGGCAGCTGGAAAACGAGCTCAAGATGGAGGAATACCTGAAACAGAAGCTGCAGGACGAGGCCTACCAGGTACCAGGGGCTGGGCCCACACCATCCGCCACTTCCGCCCCAGCCCCAAGGCAGCTGGGTCTTTTACATAACTAGGAAAAACCAGTCAGTGCCTTCTTCCTTCCACCCTCCCTTTCTGGAATATTCTGACTATACTCCTTAGTCCATGTATTTTAGACACTAAAAATTCCAACTACTTGTAGCCGTCACTCACCCTGTGTGATAACTTCTGATCTGGGAAGTGAAAAGGGGTCTCATCACACGGCAGAAACCTGGTGACAAACAGTCCGTACCCCTCCTGGGTCATCAGCAAAGATGCTTGTTCTCATAGATGGGAAATGAGGAACTATAGGCCTTGATCTGGCACAAGGCAAATGAATAAGCATAAAGATAATCTCCTCATTTGTCCTCAGCCTCCCTCACCTCCTACCTCATGGGAAATGTAAGTAGTAGGCAAGTGACAAACCTCACCAAGGAATGTTGGGGGGGGGGGGCAGCAGGCCCCAGGATCCACAGAGTGTGGATGGACAGATTGTCGTATATACTGGACTACACTCATCTACCTGGGAATTCACTGAATGTAGCACGTGCAGTAGCTCATCCTAAAGGGGTGCGTTCTCCCCGCGGAGGCTGTACCACGGCCATGTAGGTCTTTCTGGTCTGTTTCCTTTCCCTGTAACCCACCCTGTTTTCTTGGGGTTTGGGGGGTTCAGGGGTTTTTGCCTGTCAGACCTGCTGCTCCTCAGGCCCCAGCGGGTTATTTTACTGTCAGGCTTTCTGTCCAGTGGCCAGAGAACTTCCTCCACATGCTTAGGTCAGCAGCAGCCCTCTCTGTTAGTGAAAGAGTAGCAGAGAGAACAAAGTCTCTTCTACTTCCCATATGTTTGTAGATTAAGTTTTGAAATATTTTCCCAAAAAGAATGTAGCAGGAGGACAACTAAAGCCCTCAGCCCCACCCCAACACCAGGAAGCAAAGGTTTGAGCTCTTCGGGATGTTCCGTTCACCCTTGTGGCTTAACACCTACATTTCAGAAACAAGTAGTATGTGGGCCTCGTCATACAAAAAAAAATAGCCAAACCCATGACTAGAAATGTAATGCCATGCTTCAGCGCTGCAGACACAAAGCCGCCTCAAGTCCAGACCCACAGAGAAGGCTCTTTGTGATTTCCATAGCCCCATCCACAGGAGGAAATTAGCCTAGTCGAAGCCGCCAGGGTGTGTGTGTGAATGGGGGGGTGGGGGGTTTGCACATGGCTCATTTGGCACTCCTGCCTAGCGAGAGAGAGAGATACAGTTAAGTCATCAATACTCTGGTTCATGCTGTGACAGGCGCCTGGTAGGCCTCCATCTTGGAGCTCATATCAGTTTCCGGATTTGGGTGACAACAGTAACCAAATTTCTAGGTTTTATTTCATTTATTTATTTATTTATTTATTTATTTATTATTGATTTCAGAGAAGAAGGGGAGAGGGAGGGAGAGAAACATCAATGGGGAAAGAGAATTGTTGATCGGCTGCCTCCTGCATACCTCCTACTGGGAATTGATGCCACAACCTGGGCATGTACCCTGACCGGGAATCGAACTGTGACTTCCTGGTTCATGGGTCGGCACTCAACCATTGAGCCATGCTGTCTGGGCTCTGGGTTTTATTTTAAAGGGAGGCAGCCACTCCATATAACATATTCGATTTTTGTTGTTGTTTTAATGAATTAGGAATTTAACCGTGTCTAAGTAAGACAAAGAGAAATTCTGCTAATAGCTTAAGATCCAGTTGGAGCTTTTGCCATCTCTGGTAAATCTTAAGCTTCTCTCTCTCTCCTTTCCTTTCCATGTCTGGTGACTTCAAGGGAAAGGCAACGAAAGGGGCCAGGAGATTGTAACAGACCTGTGTGTCGCCACTCACGACATACGCCCTGGAGAATGTCGTAGTGGTTTTCCTTGCCGGCTCTGTGAGCTTATGTTTATAGATTATGGTTGTTTGGTGGCTCAGATCCTGCTGTTATTCACTGGACTCTCTCTCTTTTTCTGTCTTTATGCATGGCTTCCAACAAAATAATTCACCTGCTTGACTGCATCACAGACTTGACATGTCACCTTTCTTGTTTGTGTCCTTTGTCACCCGCAGGTCAGCTTGCAAGGTTGAATACAATATCCTTTTGTCACTCTCCTCTCAAGTAAGTACCCTCTGGTTTAGGAGGAAACGTGGCCACTGTACACTCAGTTCTCATAACTTGCAACCTACGTTCACAATCACGCTCTTAGGCGTTTCTCTGTGATAAAATATCCTCCTTCCCTGCTTTTGTCAAAGAACCAGCCCAGTCTATGGGGCATCCCACTACACCCGGGGAGGTTTGGCAAACGAACTTGAGAGCTGGCTTTTTAACTCTGTTCATTAGGGGAAATGGCACAGAAACTTCTTCAACACCAGATATGCCCCCGAAGTTTTCCGTGGCCGTGTGGCCACATCACCAGTCCATAAGAGCACCCGAGTCTGAGCCTCTCCATCCCTTGAGAAGCACGGTCCAGGCGCGCTCAGCACTTCCGGAGACAGGTCAGCGCCTTGGTCTCGCGGTCCTCAGGGCCCAACATGTCAGAGAGGTGTCCTGAAGGGAAAGCAAAACCGAAACAAAAGCAAAAATAAAAGCAGCAGGACACAGAGCAAAACTCCTATAGCCCTTTACGCTTGGAATAGCTGGTTCAAGCCCTTTGTAGAATTCAGGAGGGTGCAGTCACCGACATGGCATGTGACCCTTTCCCCCAAGGGCCTGCCCACCTACCTACATACTTGGAAAATCCTCAGGGAATGTTTAACGGAGAGAGAACAGCACTTCACTGGCAGCACCACTGGAGGGTGGTGGTCTGAGGCTTAGGCTCTGGACCCTAATCTACCCAAGTTCAAGTGGGAGCTTCAGCAAGTCTGAGCAGTATAACCTCTATGAGCCTCTACTCCCTCTGCACAACATGCGTGATAATACCTACACCATAGAGGAGACTCCCTCACTGAGTCCAGTTCTTAAAGATCTTAACGGTGGCAGGCATGCTATAACGTTGATGAGCACACTCCTACGGGCCTGGCACTGTGCTCAGCGCCTCATATGTGATTCATGGGAGCTGCTGTAGTGATAATGTGGGTGTACGGGAACCCCTGGGGCTCAGAGCCAGCTTGCTCCCTCTACTTTTTATAAACAAGGCTAGGGCTCAGCTACGTGCAGTGATTCCATACACCTTCAGCTCCACTGTCCCATACGTCTAGATGGTTTCTCTGGCTCCAGCTAATGGCCACTTAGATGCCCCTCATTACAGATCAAAGCTAATACCTCTCGCAGTTATCTGGCTGACTGGCCCAAGGTTCATATCTACTGCTGTTATGCAGTCTTTTCCAACCATGGAATCCCATAAATCTGTAGTTGATAGTAAACTAAACTCTGGTTGCTAAATTATAAAAGGAGATATATATATATATATATATATCCTATATAATAAAAGCCTAATATGCTGAGTGTTCAGTCGTCCATTCAGCCAATCAAAGTCTAATCTATATAATAAAGAACCTAACAACTGATTATGACCGAAGGTTCTACCAGACTGGAAGTCAATGCTGGGTTGCTGTGGAGGATCAGGCCCAGAGAGAGGCCTGCAGAGAGAGAGGCAGGGTCAAATCTGTAGCCTCTGTGGCAGCTGTTGATCAGAATTTGCCTCTCTTTCTCGCCCAGGCTGGCAACAGCCATGCCTCCATTTCACTTCAGACCTCCACTTGGGCTGCTGATCAGCCTGCCTTTCTGATCAGGCCCCATTGATAGGCCCAGAAATGCTGACTGGCATAAAAAGTGACCAATTAGAACCAAATCTGGGTGAATATAGGGAGCCAATGGCTGCCTAGGAGGTGGAGCTTTTGACACTGACTGGCATAGAAACTGACCAATCAGAGCCAAATTGGCTGGCAGAGGAGGGCAGTTGGGGCGAGATCAGGCCTTCAGGGGAGGGCAGTTAGGGGCAATCAGGCAGGCAGGCAGGTGAGTGGTTAGAGGGGTGTCCAACTGCCGGTTTAGGCCTAAACCAGCAGTCAGACATCCCCCAAGGGATCCCCAATTGGAATGGGTGCAGGCTGAACTGAGGGAACCCCCACTCCATGCACAAATATATATATGACATCAATTAGTAAAGAGTATATTCTAGCTCACACACTACACACCTCCCATCTCAGTCCTCAGGTTAAGATTGAGCAAGTAAAAATCATGGCATAATTGCTACCATGGAGTATACTTTTGGGTCTATGAGGCCCTTTCGCTGTGAATGGAAGGACCTTATTGACCTCATTGCATTCTGCTCTCCTGATACATGTACAACTACAGTGAAAAAATTCTCAGGAGCTGTTTCTGAAAATATTCGCTCCAGTTTTAATGAAGCTAGTCCCAAAGGAGCGAGCTTTTTCCTTTAATAGCAGTCTCCTTCGCTTAGCTCTGGCAATTTGATTATTTTTGTTCTGCGTGTTATTTAAACATCAGTAGTGACTTCTTAGAAAAATATATTTTTTAAAAGCCTAATAAATTGCCCTTGATGTGAACCCAGATAAAAAGTGGCATTTGGTTCTTGTACCTAAAAGCCAACTATTTCAGTACTTTGAAAGTTCTTGGGCAAGGTTTTATCCTTGCTACAAATTTGGCAGTAAAAACAAATAACACCGCTGGGGCCTCTGACATTTAATGCATCCTGTCACCTGCCTAGATGGCATTCACAGGACTCTAAACGTGAGCCGGCCTGTCACTGAATCAACCACTCAGGCAAACTTCATTTACAACCTGACAGAACCCTGCCATTGGTCTGGACGTAGCCTAGAAGGCTGGAATTCTAGGGCAGCTCATGGTATTTGAATCTATTTGACTTTCTGACTGTACGGCAAGACCAGAAATTACCCCACAGTATAGGCCTCTCTGACCCAAGGGTCCTAAAGGCAGCTGACTTCATCAGCTCCAAGTTCATACGCTTTCACCCACCGAGCCCTCCGTAGGCAAAGGCCACGAGGGGGGACACCAGGGGCAGAGGAGGCCCATCGGCTGCTCAAAAAGAGCCAGAGGCCTATCTGAAGGTGAATGTGCACTTACCGACACAAAAAGCCAGAATGCCTGGTTGACTGCTTCTCAACTGGCCACTTCGGAGAAAATGTACACACGGGTTAGCACTCAACATGGAGTTCACCACGACTCCACTGGGCCCGCTCAAGTCTCGGATTTGTCCTTTCCCATCCCTCTGGCCACATGCTATTGCACCCTCTCCGGCCAGCCAGAGCCTGGCTTCAGAAGTTGGAGGATTTGAAGATCAAAAGTGGATTTTTTTTTAATATATATATTTTATTGATTTTTTACAGAGAGGAAGGGAGAGGGATAGAGAGTTGGAAACATCGATCAACTGCCTCCTGCACACCCCCTACTGGGGATGTGCCCGCAACCAAGGTACATGCCCTTGACCGGAATCGAACCTGGGACCCTTCAGTCCGCAGGCCGATGCTTTATCCACTGAGCCACACCGATCAGGGCGAAAAAGTGGGTGTTTTTTTTAAAAATGAGCAGGGCATTCTGCTGGTGAGTCAGTGCTCTCACCTCCTTGTCCAAAGGACAACTTTGTGTCGCTCTAACCCGAGGGGCCGCAGGGGCCCACTGAGCAGGGGACTCAACAGGAGGGTTCTCGTCCTCTTTCAGAAGGTGCAACCCGTAGCATGCACTACCCCAGGACTCATCCCTGTTATCAGAGGAAGGGAGCAGGGTGTGTGTGTGTGTGTGTGTGAGTGTGTGTGTGTGTGTGCATGCGCACGTGCTTCTGTGCATGTTGTGTCTCAGGGGGAAATGGAGGGTCCTAAGCTTCCTGACTTAGAGAATAGTTTTCATCTTTAAAAAAATTACACATTCCTTATTCCCAGGCAAACTGTAGTCAGACAGATGATGAGAATAACGTGAGCGCTGGTGACGAAGGGGAGCGCTGCGCCCACCACCCACCCAGAGGAGAAGCATCCGGGCAGCGACTAGGAGAGGAACCACCCCGCACAGCAGCTGCCGGCACACCCGCCCCTAAAGACGTGCTCTGCTGACTGTAGTGCAGCTAATGTTTCGTTCTCTGATGTGTAGTTCATAGGTGTGTGTGTGTGTTAAGAAGGGGAAAAAAAGACTTCTGTTCAAAGCTAACTTATCAGCTACATCTTCTATAACATGGCTCATCCCTGGTTTAAAAAAAAAAAGAACCACAGACCGAAAATCCACACTGCTGTTACTCACATGGCAGTATTAACAAGCATTTTCAATACCATTTACATATGATACTGAACCTGTTCCGTTTACAATGACAATATTAATACTGTTTATAGCTAGGATTTGATTTCTGAATTGTATGAGATTTTAGCAAAACAGTTTATTCTATGATGTACATTTTTTTTCCACGGTCATTGGGACAAAACAACTGTCCGCAATTACTCATTGACCCTGAAGGACTTGGGTCCTGAGTGTGCAGGCACGGAGGGCCTGGGCCTGCACTGTCTGCCAGGGTCTCCAAGTCCTGTGAGCAGTGACTGGAGCCAAACACACCAGGATAATCCAGTCTCTGGGGCTTCTTTCCAACTGGAGGTTGTTTTCTTTCAAGATGTTCTAGCAAATCAGCCATAGAATTTAGTGTAAATATTTTTTTCCAGATAGATAGCATATTCAAAATAAGACAACGTGCAAATTATATAGAATCTAGTTTTTAAAATCAGCACAGATCTTCTTAAAACTGTGAACTATGTTTTGAAATACTCGTTACTAAAGCTGTCTATAAAACCACAGGTGCCATACGACCCCCACCCGGACTGCAGTGGTCTCTGCTGTGCCACGGCTTGTTCCTCTCGGTTTAGCTTTAGGGAGCATGTCTCACCGCACCGCTCGCCCACAGGTTCCCCCATCAGGTCGTCCCGAGGCCTTCAGCTCTCACTGTACAGGCTTAAAGTGCGCTTGCAAAAAACGTTTGCTCCTTTCATTTCTGAATGTGCATTGCCTTCGCTGGCGCCCCAGTGTTCTGCATGCGGCCTTCCGCGGTCCTGTGACAGGAGACAGGCTCTCCCGCGTGGCGTTGGGGTTTTGCACTCAGGGAAAAGCTGGTGTGCAAAAGAGGCGTGGGAGAAGGGAGAATGGAAGACTGTCGATGGTCCTTTACGAGGACCCTTTTGGAGGAGCACTAGCAACCTCCCCTAGGGATTCTTGGGAAACGGGGGGAAAAAAGTAACGCATCTTTTTTAAGACTGGATGTAAATAAAAATCCTGCAATATGTCAGATCCATTGTGCTTAAGTCGGCAGCTTCTCTGGAATTCCTGCCCTCCTTTCAAAGAAAGAGGAGAACATCATTTTAGAAGAGTGGTTCTCAAAAGCGTGTTCCCTGGACCCAAACGCATCAGCATCACCTGGGAATTTATTTAGAAATGCAAATTGTTGGGCCTGAACCCAGGCCCATCAGAATCAGAAACTCTGGGCGTCGGGCCCCACAATCTGTGTTTCATGAAGCACGCAGGTCATGCTGATGCACTAAAGGTTGAGAGCCACTGCTGTAGAATGAAGTTGTAACGTCTCTGCAAAGGCCTTACTCAGAATAAACAAGGAAGGTTCTGTGTCAACCTTAAAGCTTCAGCAATTTGATTTCCTCCCCGAGCTCCCACCCCACCCAGTCGGTGGTGGGTGGGTGCGCAGCTGAGAATGCACATCCTGACATCTTCCTGCTCCCTCTCCAAGGAGCCCAGAGGTGTCCCCATCTCTGCATTTGGTCACAAACCATCTCCTTCGCTGCCCTTCAGAACAACATCACTTGCCCTGGGGATAGTAAAGCTCTTGGTTGACATTAGTGAGGAGCCCGTTTCAGCTGTTGATGGGCCTAATCAGACCTCCTTCCAGAGAACCAGTCTGACACCAAAGTGGCACCACCACACAGTTCTCAGATTTCTTTGCACAGGTGGATGTCATTGCGGGTTTTGTCCATGTCTCTTCATGTTCATCTCCTTTCCACTGCCCATCTTCTGTGAAGCCGTACCTCTCTAGATGGAGCAGATGGTCCCTGCTGCCTCATACTCAGTACTTAAAACCACTACATCCCAGCTACCGGCATTGCTGTCAGCTCTCAATCATAGCCAGGTAGTTCTTAAACTCAGAGCTGGGACCCTGCAGGTGGCAGGCAGCCACCGACTGGACTGAGCTGGCATCTGTTGTCCCTTTGTGGTTTCTACATGGGAATGTGTGTCTAGGGTTTGAACTGTCCTGCTGATAATCATCCCCCTTGTCGTGGTTTTCATTGCCAACCCCATCGCACAGTTGTTGATCCCATCATACAAAGCCATTGCAAGGACTCTGGAAACTGCTGCCGATGGCCAATTCCTGACTAACCAGCCACCTTTTCTTTCTCTTAGCTCCACGTCAGCACTGAGACCAGACTCAAGCACCCCTGTCCTGTAATCGAAACAAAATGGCGTGTGTTGTTTTGGTTTCTGGTGGTTTTTGGTGGGTTTCTCTCCTTGGTTCTCCAAATTTACTTTTGGGGCCTGTTCTGAGAGAAAACCCAGCAAGTCTTACCTGTCCTGTGCATTAGATACAATTATATCTTGCGGGGGTGTTTCTTATTCCACATGAATTGCACACCCATCTCCATCAGGGATGATGGTCTATATGAGCACTGGTCTAACACAGCCAACCCTCCTCCACAGCGCCATGTTCACGGAAGGAGGGAGGAGGGTGAAGTCTACTGTATGGGATTCAGGAATCAGTTGTGGTTGGTCAGGACGGAAGTCGGGATACGTTTGGTTGGTCAGAGGGAGATGTGCTGGAGATTGGGAAAAATGGATTCTCGAATGATAAGGCAGGGAAGGTTCATTTGTAAGTAGTAATGTGAACTTAATTGCAGAAGAGTGTGGCCTTCGTTGTGATATACTATGTATTTTCTTATATGCATGAGCCAAACTGTTGCATCATAATTTAGCACTGATGTCGCCTTTATTTGGATCATCTTTGTCCACCTTTATTGGTTCTTGGTTGTTCACTGTAGATAAACATTGTAAATACGGCAACTTTTGGTTGCTGCAATCACCTAGGTTCGATTCCTTGCAAGGAGCCACAAACAAGAACTCCAGTGTCCTCAAAAGAAAGGGCATTTTTACTTTTGAACCAAAAAGAGAGAAAAAAAAATCAGAAGCGTCATTTCTTGAGGCTAATTAACTATAAGACATTTTTAATTATGACTACTGTAATTTGACACCATTTGAAGTAACCAATACAGAGACCCTAAGATTCCATGATATTCATTGGTATTGTAACAAAACTACTATTGTATGGGGGTTTTTTGTATTGCTGTTAAGTATTGTTCTATGTGTGTGTGTATGTATGTGTGTATGTTGGAACCTCCTGGGGACATGTTATATTTTGAAGTGATTAAACTATTTAATTGTGTGTCTATATTTTGGAATGGAATTATTTCTTCATTAAAAAATGTTTTTAAAAACACTATATCTTGAGTATGTTATTCCTTTGTTTCAGTGATTCTTTCCTAAAGTAACATGAAGTCAGTCTGTTCAAAGGAAAAAGACAAGTCATTTACTTGCAGTGTGAAGCAGGAGTATTAAGCATCTCAGGCAAAATATCTCACCTTTGGGGCTATGATTTCTTTTTAATGGAAAACCTTGTTATAGTCAATATGGAGGTGGGTTTGCGATGGTAATAGCTAACATATGCTTACTTTATATCAGACATTGTTATGAAATATGCACTTTATATTACTTCTCTTGATCCTTTGAATTTGCAGCACCTAATCAGGTAGTTAGAAAATATTGCATGCTTAACAATTTTTTGAGAATGTGTGTCTAGAGTTTGAACTGTCTTGCTGATAATCATCCCCCTTGTCATGATTTTCATTGCACAGTTGTTGATCCCATCATGCAAAGCCATTGCAAGGACTCTGGAAACTGCTGCCAATGATTAGTTCCTGACTAACCAGACACCTTTTCTCTTAGCTCTACATCAGCACTGAGACCAGACTCAAGCACCCCTGTCCTGTAATCGAGACAAAATGGCATGTGTTGTTTGGGTTTTTTGTGGTTTTGGATGGATGGATGGATAAGAAACTCTTGGGTTGGACAGTTTCTTTGACCTAGTACAAGGACTCACCCAGGAGTAGACTTTATGAGTCTAGTGACCCCAAATATTAGTCTCTTGCTACTTGAAATGTGGTCCTTGGGTGAATGAATGAATGAATGAGTGGCTTTTGTTTTGTTTGTGCTAGAGCTAGTGAGAAAGGAGAATGAGATGCCCTGGAGAGTCCAAGGAAGGGAGAGACACTCAGAGCGTTGCCACTCCCTCCATTCTCATTTTTCCTCTGAGAACTTCTGATTCCCATGCAATGGAGTGTTGTGTGTCTTCTTTGCTCAAGAAGCCAATTCCTTTACAGAACTGTGAGCAGAGCCTGAGTCTGGCTGCAACACATCATGAATGGCAGTTTGGGGACCTCTGACTTGCAGTGGGGCTGCCAGTCTGTGCTCATGGAGTCTGGGGTTGATTTGAAGTCCATGAAAATGCTGTAAACACTCACGAGGCACCAGATAGAGAAGCCAGCAGGCTCTGCATCTGTTACAGGGGCAAATCCTGACCTGCTATCACCACTAGACGAAACACATATCCCCCTTCGTTCTGAGGGTGAGAGACAAGGGCGAGCCCATTGGTGCCTTTCCGTTTCTTTTCACTGCAGCTCAGCGTCTCATTCCTTTATCCTTGAGGAGCACATTTAGCTCTGCTCTCCCTCTCTCGGTATTCCTCAACTTTACCTAATTGCAAACGTCGCCTGAGGCGTTGGTAAATTCTGATGTAGCAGGTCTAGAGTATGGCCAGGGAATCTGTATTTTTAGTAAGTGCTTCTGTGATATTTATGGTTTGACAAGCTTTGGGAAATACTAGTCTCTTGCTACTCAAAACATGGTCCAGGAGCCAGCAGCATTTGCATCACCTGGGAGCGAGTGACAAATGCAGGATCCCAGGCTCAAAAACAAACCTACTAAATCAGAGTCTGCACGTCATCGAGATCAGGATCCCCAGGGGGTATGTGGGCACCTTACGAAGAAGCTCTGGCCTGGAGTCCAGCTTGAATCCTAGCCCTCCAGAATTAGGTTCAGTTGGATCCTCAGGGGATCACATGACAAGACAGGGATGCTTTTTCAGCTAGGGTGGCACGGTGCTTCTTGAACTTGTCATTCTGATTTAGTGACTCTGGAGTGAGCGGGACCCAAGATCTGCATTTCCAACAAGGTCTCAGGAAAGCTGATACTTGTCTAAGGACTAAACATTTGAGGTGCACGACTACAGAGCCCTTTTAAATAAGGCCAAGTCTGGGGAGCTTGTTCCTGGTACACAGGGTACAATCATCCATCCCAGACCTTTAGGTTTCCTGTAAAGAGCAAATCAAGACACTCAGGTCTACAGACGTGAACACGATGGAAGCTCTGTTGTCTTGGGCCACTCAGGTGACACACTATACCAGGAGCACTCGTAGCAGACAGACGTAAGGGTCCTGCCAAAGAAATGTTTGCTCCAAGACCTGAGGCATCTGTCTCCTTGATACAAGGACTCACCCAGGAGTAGACTCTATGAGTCTAGTGACCCCAGAAGAGCATATTGGCAAAGTTGGGATAATGCACTTTGGGTAAGGAGAAGCTGGCCACATTTCAGATTCATCATTTGGCAGAATACATTAGTTACTTGGCACCTTGAGAACCTGGAATCCTACCCTATGGGTCTATGATGAAGCACACACATTTCCCCACACACTTGAAACACGAAAGGTACATATGCAATTAGAACTGACCTAAATGGACAAAAAGATGTGTGTGCAGGTGTGCCTCTAGGAGCACTTAGACTACTTATGGTATGATATGGTAGGCTGGAATACTAAGAAGTCATGAAAATAGTGATACAGAGAAATATTTATCAACATGGAAGATTATTCACATGGGTGAACCTCAAAATAAAATTATAAAAGAGTATAAGAATGGCTCAAGTGTTATAAATATTTGAGTGGCTAAACACAGAAAAAATATATATCAAAAGGTTGAGCCCTAACCGGATTGGCTCAGTGGATGGAGCGTCGGCCTGTGGACTGAAGGGTCCCAGGTTCTATTCCAGTCAGGGGCATGTGACTTGGTTGCGGGCACATACCCAGTAGGGGGTGTGCAGGAGGCAACTGATGGATGTTTCTCTCTCATCGATGTTTCTAGCTCTCTGTCCCTCTCCCTTCCTCTCTATGAAAAAACAACAAAATATATTTTTAAAAAGGTTCATGATCTTTAAATCATGGGCTAATGAATTATATTTTTATTTTCTTTATCATGTTATTCTATTCCAGGTTTTCTCCCGAAAATATTTAGAGTATATGAGTGGATGGATGGATGGATGGATGGATGGATGGATAAGAAGCTCTTGGGTTGGACAGTTTCTTTGATCTCTTAGCAAGGCTGCTTGAACTGGCCAACATCTTGGAAGGGCATGTCTAACAATGAGAATTTTCCGTGCCTTCAGTAAACACAGGATTCTCTTTTTACCTGTACAGATACTTAAGAGCATTATTATCCCACAGAACATTGGGAAATATGTGTGCTTACTTTATCTTTTAAAAAACCTAATAAAAATACTGGAGGCTTAAGAGTCAAGTAAAATAATGATAATATTTGGTCCTCCTCCCAACCCTAATGGACACAGTTAAAACAACAACAGAAAGGATAGAAACAAAGCAAGTAAACCAGCAATGCAGGTCATACATCTCCTCCAGCTCTGGTTCTGCTGTCTCATGTGTCAGATGGGCTGAGTCATGTCTGTGCCTGGCTCCTTCCCTCTCTAGCCTCCTGACTGCGCCCCACAGGAGGAAGGCTACTACAGAAAAGTCTCAAGCAAGAACAGCTGCTGCAACACAACTGGCCCAAGGTAAAGGGTCTCTCTGACATTCCATTTTTCGGGAAGTCTCTGTGTGGCTGCTCTTGCTTAAAAACAACCCTGTCTAGCCCTGACCGGTTTGGCTCAGTGGATGGAGTGTCCGCCTGCGGACTCCAGGGTCCCAGGTTCGAATCCGGTCAAGGGCATGAACCGTGATTGCGGGCACATCCCCAGCAGGGAGCGTGCAAGAGGCAGCTGATCGATGTTTCTCTCTCATCGAAGTTTCTGACTCTCTATCCCTCTCCCTTCCTCTCTTTAAGAAATCAATATTTAAAAAAAAAAAAAAAACTATCTGGGGAGGGCCAAACAGGCCAGCTCTAGGCCTCAGAGAGAAGCGTGCTTTTGCTTTCCTTGGCAAAGGCAAGTGGAGAGGATGAGGAAAAGGCGTGTGTTCAGGAGTGCCTGCCTCTGGACCGTCTACGCAGGAGTTCTCCAGCTCTACTCTCACTCACTGGTGCGGGGGATGAACACCTCAGTGCAATGAAGTGTTCCTCCTCCTGGCGCTGCCTCGTCTTTATCCATGCTATGCCAAACAGCAGAGTTATTGCACCTGCCTTTGATTTTATGCATCTGTCTTTTACATCATGTGGGAAAGAAAAAGTGGTGTTGCAAGCAAAAGCGTAATGATGTTCCATTTCCACCCCCAAGAGTCCATGCTGACACTACTCGGCATTAACACAGGTCCCACAGGTGAAGGGCAAATTTTTAAAAAATATATTTTATTGATCTGTTACAGAGAGGAAGGGAGAGGGATAGAGAGCTAGAAACATCGATGAGAGAGAAACGTTGATCACTGCCTCCTGCACACCTTCCACTGGGGATGTGCCCACAACCAAGGTCCATGCCCTGGACCGGAATCGAACCCGGGACCCTTCAGTCTGCAGGCCGTCGCTCCATCCACTGAGCCACACCGGCCAGGGCAAAGGGCAGATTCTTGGAAAAGGTTGCTCCCCCTGCGGATGCCAGTCAGGAGTCTCAGAGGCCCCTGCGTGTCTGACTGGGGGGCTGTCAGTTCGGGAAGCCCCACCCCCTGCAGGCTCGGTCATGGGTCCGTGCAGCTCGCAGGAGCCCCCCCAGCACTGCGCTCATATGACGGCTTCAATGCACAGCACGCGGGTCGGCAGCAGCCAAAGGAAGAGGCGCCGGGAAGATCCGGGGTGCAGGGGAGGATACAGGGCCCGTGTCCTTTCCCTGGAAAAGGGGGGAGGGCTGCTCGGAGGCGGACACGGCGACCTCGCGTTCCCCTGCGGGTGGGGAGGTAGCCTGTGAGGAGGCCTTCGCCACCTGACAGGGGAGGCGGGACTGGCCACTCAGACACCGGAAGCCGGAAGCCGTCCACGTGTCGGGGCGCCCTCCGCCAATGCTCTGCCCCCGAAGGTCTCGCTGCCTCCCGGTGGTCTCGCGAGAAGTGGAGAGGCGATCACGAGAGAGGCCCCCGCGGTGCAGAGGCCGAGGCCGCAGGTGAGAGTGGCTGTCTGTCCACTTGCCCCCGGCGCTCCAGGCTGCCCCTCACGTGCCCGCGGCAGGAAGCGCCCTTCCGGTTCCCAGCGACCCCTCGGGTCGCCGCTGGAGTCTAGTCGGTAAGAGGGGCGCGCCCGGTGCCCTTCAGCGTTGGGTCCCTTGCGGCGGGATGTGGAGGGGACCTGACTGGCTGGCTGACAGACGGACTGAGGGACTGACAAGCTGAGGGACAAACTGCCTGAGTGATGGACTGACAGGCTGACTGGATGACTGACGGGCTAACTGGATGACTGGCTGACAGGCTGACTGGATGACTGACAGGCTGACTGGGTGACTGACAGGCTGACTGGGTGACTGACAGGCTGACTGGATGACTGGCTGGCTGGATGGATGGATGAATGGATGACTGACAGGCTGACTGTCTAGCTGGATGACTGGATGACTAGCTGGATGACTGACGGGCTGCCTGGGTGACTGACAGACTGGCTGGATGATTGACAGGCTGACTGGATGACTGACAGGCTGACTGGATGACTGACTGGCTGGATAACTGACAGGCTGACTAGATGACTGACAGGTTGGCTGGATGACTGACTGGCTGACTGGATGACTGACAGGCTGACTAGATGACTCATGGGCTGCTGGGTGACTGGATGACCGATGGCACCCATTCATTATAATAACCAAAGGCTATTGTAACCACAGTGCTGACATGGGACCCACAGTTTTCCTTGTTTATAAGTCATCAACAAACGTGGCTCTTTTGGAGTTTTATGTTTGAATTCCGCTTTTTCCAGCTGAAAGAGGTAATTTGCAAACACAAGGAAGAGGGCTTGAAGTTTATGTTTGGATGCCAGACCCAGGGATTAGAAAATGTTACTAGGATCTGTCAGTTACCCACAGACTGGCCCAGGAGCTGCTGCAGGACGGGGAGGGAGGGGCAAATATATGACAACTCCTTCCCGACTAGCTATGTGGGGAAAGTTTGAGTTAAGACAAGAAATGCTGGGAGAGAGGGGGGAAAAATATTGAGAAATCATCATGTTTATTCCTCTAAAAAGACACATCCCTAGCAAATCGTCTGTAGCCATCACCTAACTCTTGCCTTTCCTACGCATCAGCATTTATGGAACGAATGTAAGAGGGAAAACTATTACCATTCCCCTAAGAACATCCCAGAGGAATGTTGGCAGAGTTTGCAGTGATTTCAGACGGCCAGGCACAGCGACTGCCATCTGGTTAGTCCTAGCCCTGGCATCCCACCTCCAGCGCAGCCTCGCCTAAATCCACACACGCCAGCATTTAAATGGATCCCTGTCCCTTCTCACTGGGAAACAAACCAAAGGTTGGAAGCAGGATGTGCTCAGAACTCGACTTTTCCTGAGTGTCTTAAACATTTATAGTCAGCATTCCACAAAAGGTACCATTTGCAACGAAGTTTGGGAAAATAAAATTCAAAAAGAGCAGCATCTCCAGTCATGTTGTTCACCATCAAGAAGTAATGATTGCAGAACCATCTTTTTGAGGTACAGGAGCCGCCAGCTTCTTTCCTTACTGCCCGAGGCAGGTCCACGTTATGCACGGAGCAGTGACACTTCAGACATCTGGGTGTCTGGTTGGAATACTTGAGGGATCCTGTAGCTACTTTTGTTCATCAGCTTTCACTCGGGTCTTGAGACATTTGATTAAGGAAAGATTTTGCGCTCTAGTCGGTTTGGCTCAGTGGATAGAGCGTTGGCCTGCAGACTGTAGGATCCCAGGTTCGATTCCGGCCAAGAGCATATGCCCGGGTTATAGGCTCGATCTCCAGTGTGGGAGTGCAGGAGGCAGCTGATCAATAACTCTTATCATTGATGTTTCTATCTCTCTCTCCCTCTCCCTTCCTCTCTGAAATCAATAAAAATGTATTTTTAAAAAGAAGAAGAGAAAAAGAAACTGTTTTAAAAAAGGAAAAATGATTTTGAGTGGTTTTCCTTGGTTAGCAGCTCCAACAACCACCTTTGACTGAGATGATTCATTATTGTGAACATTTTTAAGATGGATAGAA
>PVJC01012523.1:0-39512 GCA_004026665.1 Murina feae
ATAATCCCTTTAACTTTTGTTCTATCTTTTTCCTTTTTTATTTTAGAGCAATCATTTACTTTAGGACAAGACTGCTTTCTTTTTCTTGAATAAAAATGTATTTCCATTGCTCATACGTTCTTTTTCCAAAACGCACATCTTATTCTCTATATGCAATCATTTTCAATCACCCTAACATTCTAGTCAGGCTCTACCACAAATGGCTGGATCTTAAGCTGAGGTACCTTGTGCCCCTTGTTCCTTGTAACATGACACATACAGACTCCAAGCTTATGACCCTGGTTTCCCATTTGGTCTGCTAGTTCCAAAGCTAGAGGGTAGTTGGCAAGTCATGTTCTTAATTAAACCACATCCTTAAGCTGGTTTTTATTTACTAAAGGTCAGTCCTAGCTCATGTGCTAAAAGTAGTTGCATTAGTTTCTGTTCTTTCTCCAATTTTTGTTTTAAGCCAATTGAATAGAGCCCTTTACAATCTAAATTTATATATTGAAGGAAAGGAGAGTAAAAAAAAGGAAGTTTTCTCCTATTTTGGTACACACCTGGAATGATCCAGTTAAAAGCTAGTGAGATAGAAATATACCATATCTATAACAGACATACATAAACACACAGCACATTACAGAATCCAAAAGAGTGAGGCTTAACCGTTAAAGCATCAAAGGGTAACCCACTTCCAATTGTGAGTATAACTCTTTTCTCTTGATCTCTCTTCATTTCCGTCATGTAGCCTCTTACCTGGCTGTGGCTGTGGAGGAGGCTGGGACTCTCATTTACGGTGTAGACTTCCTGTAATGCCTAGTTTTCCATGTAGCATATCAGCTCTCTGCGAGGTCTGCAGGAATAACTGTTTCATGCACAGAGAGGGCAGAGATATTAACTGATCCTCCCACTTTCAGCTTACCTTTCTCTCTCCTCCTGCTCCCACCCAAGACTCGTATCCCCATCCCTTTCAAAAGCACAACCTCCAGTTTCTGAGTCTTTCTGAGATTCTGTGGCTCAAACCACATTCATTCTTGCAATTTTCTTCCCAGGCAGGCACATAGGGCGGAACTTTCTATAGTCTTTGAAGTAGTCATTTACTATTCAGAGCAATAGTGCTAACAGTGTTTAAATGTCCCAGATCTGGAGAGAACCCTGACTCTGCCACTTATTATGTGTATAATAATTGGGTAAATGCTTCAACCTTGCAGGGCCTTTCTCACTTGTAAATTGTGGATAATAACCCCTAAAGGGCTATTACAACAATTAAAACACATAAAACTGCCTGGCACATAATAGATGCTAGAAAAACATTTGGATTTATTACACACTTTCAATCTTTCCAAAATCTGCCAATAGCTACCAGCTACTGTTGTCTCCTCTCCCATCCTTTTGTTCTTATGGATTTAGAAAGTTGTCCCTATTTCCTTGTTATCAATCTAATAATGTTTTGGGGTGCAAATTGATATCCATGTGTATATTCAATACTTTCTAATTAATGCTATCTCAATAATTAAACTCCCCCAAATCGATTCCCTTCCAATTCTTAGGAAGATAATTGAATACCTACATATCTTGGTAATCTGCCTGGTACATGCTTGTCTCTGGAAAACGGCTTGTTTTCCAGCCCCCCTCCTAGGAACCAGAGTCCTATTGAATCTCAGCCAGATCATGGGTGGACAAGCATCTCTGATGACAACTTCCTGCTGGTGTAGAATTCCCCAAATTCCCTGTGTCTGGAGTCACCTTCACTATGACCAGCCTAACAAGACACTTCCATTTTCACGTGTGTGAATTTTCAATGCTTGTGGCTTGTCCTAAGATCTACTAATCACTATGCTTTTCTTGTTGGCAAAGATCAATTTCCTTGTCTTGCATCTTTTGCAGTCTCCCTAGTTTTTAACTGGTCCATGCCTAGGTGTGTACCAAAATATGACACAGCTTCCTTTTTGACTTTCCTTTCCCTCTATTTATAAAATCTCACTTTCCATTTTTATTTTTTCTCATATTCTCTTCTCTAAAATTTGAAATAATACTTTTAATAACTTTAAAAATACAACTTTTTGCTGTAGGATGACAGATGTATTTATATTATATCTACTAGGAATATGTTTGGGTGGCTGTATATACAGGAAATAATCAGCACTGAATTATTGTGGAGGGAGATGTGATGGTCTTTCTCATTACTATAATAATGGGCATTTTTATTTTTTACTGTACATTAACAAGATATCCAGTTTCACCCCAGTTGTGCATTAGGTTTCATATTCCAAAATGAGGAATAGTAATGGGTTCTTATTCATAGTTAACTAGAGTAAATGATTTTGTGAAAATGACATTTTTATAATCACTACTGGCATTATTATAAAATTTAAAAATATATAAATATTTATTTAGAAATCTCTGTGAACATAAAGTGTTTAAGATTGTACACTATTTACTCCCCCCCCCCCAAACACCCATGGGTTTTGAGATCTAGCTATTTTGAAGTGGGTAAAAATGACTTCGCATTTATAAATACATCTGAAATGTTTAATAATGTAATCTACTGAGTGCTAGAGAGGGAAAGAAAATAGTGTGCACTAATCTTCTCCCGTCAGATGTACTATGAACAATGGAAGAGAGGCTCTTAGGTCTGGGTGGGAAATGCGACTTGCTAAGTTGTCGTATATTACCGTAATTAGAATGTAACTGAATTTCTCTGTAGTTGTTCACTCTTGCTTACAGGTGTCTATACCAGTGTCAAGTTCATTCTGTCGGTGAGGGGCCAGGGGTCTTATTCACTATGCAGACTTTCCTTTGTAGAGCTCTAATAAAGCAGAAACCGACTTCTAGGAACACATCTCATGGAAGGAAGGAGGAAAGAGGAAGGAAGAAGCAAAGAGAGGAACACTTGCCGAAAGAGCTCTCATTATAATGTCCCCTACCTCAAGCATTGATTTACTGTTGAATACAGGCAAGACAGCTTGCTAATGTCATGTACACTCATTTAGACTAGAATAAAAAGGATTGCTGTCTATTATGGAAATTACATAGGAAGCCAAATAGGCAAGTATTGCTTTTAGTTTGAGTTTGTGTTTTTTATTGGTTTTTATAAATGCTCAATCAAAATTATAGGGAACAGTTTGTAGAATTTTAGTATTTTATAATAATTTACATGTAAAAATAAATATAGTTAAGTGAAGGTTAGGATCCACCATGGTCTAAGTTATAATGTGACTGATACTGAAGATATGTATATCATATTATATCACATCAAACTCAATTATCTTTGTGAATTCACATACTCTATTCTACTATAGCAACTCCATGCTCTACAATTTTATTGTCATACTAATTATTTTTTGAGAAAATCATGAACTCACAAGTGAGAATAAAATTGTGATTATTTTTTATCAATATATTTTTATTTTGTTCAGAAACTCTTTCAGTGCTAGAGAAAAATGTCACTTCCTTCTTTATTTTTTATTTTTTAAAAATATATATACATTTTATTGCTTTCAGAGAGGAGGAAGGAAAAGGGAGAGAGAGAGAGAGAGAGAGAGAGAGAGAGAGAGAGAGAGAGAGAGAGAGAAACATCAATAATGAGAGGGAATCATTGATTGGCTGCTTCCTGCACACCACCTTAGGGGGATTGTGCTCACAACCCAGGCATGTGCCCTTGACTAGAATTGAACCTGGAACCCTTCAGTCTGCAGGCTGACGCTCTACCCACTGAGCCAAACCAGTGGGGGCAAAACGTCACTTCTGTAATAAATAATTCCTTGCAAACCATTTGATGGGAAACCATTTGGAGTTAGTGAGCCCTGTAAAATTATGGGTTTATGGATGATTTCCATTTTGTTAATAAACTTCAAGGCCTATTGAAAAACGACACCTCTCAAAATTAGAAAAATAAATTTTACCTCAAAATATTATATCAGCCTCTCCCTTTCAAACATGCCCAGCTCAGGAGGCTTATGGCTCCAAGGTAAAGATGTCCCCTCACTGAGCCCCACTGGTCTACTGAGACAGTTACAGATTATACTAGCTCAAACTGCTTCTGGCATTTTGTCAAAGTGACTACAGCTTCCCTGCAAATTTGTAAAGTGTGGTCGATGGAAGGAGACACCTTTAATTTGTTTTTACCTGTAAGAGTCAGAAGACACAAGCCAAAGAGCCATAAATGTTTCCCTCTCTTGAAGATTGATGTGAATGCCATAAAATGTGTCAGGTTCAGCGTTGTGTAGAGCACCATGACCTTGGAGCCAAGTAAGCTCCAAGCCCCATCCCTGGGTGTTTCTTTTCTTTTTCTTTTTCTTTTTTTAATTTTATTGATTTTTTACAGATAGGAAGGGAGAGGGATAGAGAGTCAGAAACATCGATGAGAGAGAATCATTGATCAGCTGCCTCCTGCACACCCCTACACTGGGGATGTGCCTGCAACCAAGGTACATGCCTTGACCAGAATTGAACCTGGGACCTTTCAGTCTGCAGGCCAACACTCTATCCACTGAGCCAAACCAGTCAGGGCTCTGGGTGTTTCTTATAGTTAGAAACTGTGTATATGCCACTGTATCCCTAACTCTAGCTCAGTTTGCTAATCCATAACCTTCAAGTCAGATCTAACTTCTGATGTGTCTCTCTGAGGGCCACATTCGTGCCATGCCAGCACAGCCAAGGGTTTAGTGAGCCTGAAGGGTGGCGGCAAAGGATTAAAGAAAAGATAAAGAGAATATAGCTGGGGCTTGGTGAATCTCCTGTGCCTGGATGAAGCCACAGAGAAGGATCCAGTCATTAAGCTGAGGCTTTATTTTACAGTCAGAAAAACAAGATAGTGGTCAACATAGTTACAATGTCCTTGTGAGTTTTACTTGTTTTGGCAGCACTTGCTGCACCTCCCACAGCCCATTAGCTACCTAGGAAGGATCTAGGGAAGGCTATAAGGTTAAGCTTAATTAAGCTAAGAGGGCTCTGACCTCTAACTGGGACTTGTTTGTGGCTTTGCCACAGGTCAATCCAGGCTTAATTCTAAAGCTGTTCCCTACAACATTTTTAAATGTATATTGTCCTAACGCAACAGAAAAATCTTAATTTCTAATTTTCTTTAAAAATCAGCTCTGAGCTCCCATGTGTAGGTGTCCCACTGGCTGGAGCAGAGGAGCTATTGCCTCCTTTGGGTGGCCTCTGGGCTTCCCCCCTCCTTCCTCAGCCCATATTCTGTTAGCCTGCCTGCGACCACTGCCATTTAATTTGCAAAACTTGCATTGATTTAGGGCAGCTGATAACCAATGGAGCAGCAGTTTGATTTTTAAAAGGCAATTCTTGCTGCCCCGTGCAGGACATAAACTAAATTTTCAATCTCCTCTCCCCTCTCAGCCAAGTGTCCTTGTAGTAGACAAGTTACCAAGCTTATCCAGAAGGTACAACCAGAGATAAAATGCATCAAGATAAAATGAGGTTTCTTCATTCGCGTGGAGTTTGACTGAGGGAGTCAAGCTCAGTCAGCATAAGTCAATCATCATTGCTTGCAAGAAAAGACGAAACCCCCCAAACTGGAATTCTGCTTTGTTCTTCCGGGACAGCAAAGTTCCTGGACCATACATCCATGTGAAAGAAGGAAGGCTTTTATTAATATTTCCTCATTGTTGCCTTTTCAAAAAATTCAAATCCAGTTACTGATTTTATAAATGCGATTTTGTTTTGCCCATGAACGACTGCTCATTATGAGTACTTGCAGTGACTCATGCTAATGGATCAGCCTCGTTTTTTTTTTTTTTTAAATGAGCACCCTGTGGAGACACCTGCAAACCAAATCCAGGAAACATTTTGGCGGTGATCGCCCGCTAGGGAAGAACAGAAGGGGTTATGTTGCTCAGTGCTCTGCACTTTGGAGGTGTCCCCCACATGTGTGGCACTGTGACCCAGACCTGACAGACCTTCCTTCCCAGCTCTGCTGCTGCGACAGTTGCTTCATTAAGGAGATTGGAGGCCGGCTGGAGGGGGAATGTCCCACCGGTGCTTCCCTGACTGATGGCTCCGCACAAAAGCCTGATATTGATCTGGCATCCGAAGGGGCGCCTGTGAAAGCTCTAGATGATATTCTGCGAAGGCTAAATTGGCAGAGTTATTTAGAAAGAAAAGAATTGAGCTCAATTCTCTTGCAGTCTACAGGGACTAATCCATAAATGCTTTCAGAGGGAAAAGCTTGATTTTCAGGTGCCTATGAGGCACCAGGCAGAGTTCCTCATGTACTAGAGGCAGGGGATCTAGGCCAGATATTTATAAGACCCTTTAGCTTGTCAGCTGCACGGCATGAGAAATATTTCCAAGCCACGATGATTCCTGTGGCAAACATTCAGGACTGCTGAGAAGGAGCAGTTTGTGTTTTGTTGGAGGATATTATTCTGGGTGACCCTGGATTAGGTTTGCTCAATGTCATATGCAAGAAAAAGGGAGAAAATACAGGCTGAAAAAAATCATCAGGCCTATGGTGGTTCTGAACTGAACCCAATCAGAAAATGAATGTTCAAATTTTCACAGTTATTGGTTTTTGCTCGTTTTGTTAGCCCCAGGCTACTCAGAAGTAACCTAACACATTGGCGGTCCAGCTACCTGGGCCAGCCTCGCAGTGACCCATGACAGTAGCTCTCTGGGCCTCTAAAGTGGGGGAGGAAGCCTGGGAGAGGGCTGCATATTCTCCATTTTAACACACCTCCCACACTCCCAACTCAACATTTCATCCGTTGGGGTTAACCTGCAATGTTGTGAAAAATGCAGTCTGATAGTCACAGATTATCCGTCAAGGTAATAACTCCCTTAGGGTTTTTGGAAACAGAATCCTTCCAACCTGCCATTTAAAAAGACTGCAGGTTTCAGCCTGTTTCCCCCCTACCCCCCTATGGTAGAGACCAGTATCTGAGTGCTATCCCATATGCTAACATCCCACAGATATAGAATAGACTAGAGATGCATCGGACACTGAGCCCCCTCTCTGCAAACAGTCCTAGATGTCGCAGGCAGGAAAATAAGCAAACTGATTTCCTGTTAAATCTAGCATCCTCCTTGACCCACTTGACTCACATTGCATCAACATGGCAGTGACGATGGAAGTTGCTGCAGTATCAGGAGAGAATTAACTACCCAGGGGAAAAGCATTGCTTGTTGTTTGTCTGCCATTTTAAATATGTCCTGAGTTTAGCTAACTAGGTTTGAATGCTATCTGGAGTTAGGATATATATAATCTAAAAGCATACCTTTTCCCCAAATGAAAATAGTGGTTATCCCTGGAAAAGTAAATGATTACAACATCCCTTTGAAAGGTGAAGTTATTAATTAAATTTGTTTGTTTGTTTCCATGTACCTTTCCTGTATTTCATCTTCAGTATGGGTCATCTTTTTCTTTGCCTACATTATTTCAAAATAAAAACTCTAAGATTCACCATCATAACCAATAGATATCTCAGGGTCTCCCTCTAGACCCTCTCCCTTCAATGGACTCATCTATAATAATAAAAGCATAATATGCTAATTAGACCGGACATCCTTCTGGATGACCTTCCAGATGAAAGCCGGGGCTTAGAGGGAAGCCTGGGTTCTGGGTGCCAGAGGGAAGCTGGTGCCCACAGCCAGGGGGAGGCAGGCCTACTCTTGCACGAATTTCATGCATTGAGCCTCTAGTTTAGTTATAATACCATCCTTGTTGAAATTTCCCAAATCTATTTTCACCTCTTGTACATCACAGCTTTCATTCTCTATTAATTCATCTGTAACCTTTCCTGCATGCTTTTTTCAGACATATATATATATTTATGTCACTTAATTCAATCTCCTGTTAACTTATGCTTGGATTTCTAAAATCTGTTCAATTGTATTCCTTATTTTCAGGTTTATAGCTTTGATAGTCTATCTTTACTGTAACCTTAAGGTGCACAGCCACCGTAGTGATTCAGGGTATAATAGCATTTGACGATTGGACAATTGTCATTGATTGAATTATATATAAATACTGATCTTCAGATTTCAAATCATTTTAGCACACTGTTTTATTTTCTAATGTTGTTTGTTGGCTTTTATTTGTTGCCATGACTTTCCTTCCAGGTAAGCTGAAAGTTTCATTCCTTTCTTGTGACACTCCTTTTGAAACTATACTCAAGTTCTCTTCGATGCCTCAGAAAGCCTACAGACTATTATTGTTCTTTCTTTTTTTCTGTCTCTCCCTCCCCTTCCCCCTCTCTCCTGCAGCTCTCTCAATGAATGTTTAATGGTGGTGCTTACAAAGAGAACATTGAGAAGGAGCTCACAAGGGTGAATAAAGGTAACAAGAAGTTTGCAAACAAAATATGTTTAGGCCTCTTCATGTTAAAAAATAGCAAGTGATTCTGTACTTCGTTCCTTCCACACCATCTGTCCCAGATCCCCAAACTGGTTGACAATGCACGGGTATTAATGGACAGTCCAGGCTACTCCTCTTATGGAGTCCAAGGTTACTGTCCCAGGTTCTTTTTGCAAAGAGCAGGGGTTTTATATTGGACCAGAGCAAAGATACATACACACAAAGCAGTTAATGAGATGCTTGGATCACACAGGGTTTATTTACCTAAGTCCTAGCGACTTCTAGGGCGCAGGCAGGCCACCCGGCGATCCTCGCGACAAGACACACAGCAGCACAGCAGGCTGGTCCACGAGATGAGTTGAGGTGCTCCACGGTCTGGAGGTTCAGTCTCAGCACTCCCGGCCGCCGGCTCGGCTCGGGCTTCACTCGGACAGAGTCTCAGTCTCTGGCATCTCAGGAAGGGAGATGAGAGAGTCCACCGTGGGGGAGCGGCTGACTGCTCTGAGGCACCTGCTCAAAGGCTCTTCTTTTAAGCGCAATTCAGCAGGTTTCTTCAGTGTCTTATCGCGGATGCCTGATGTGGCTTCTGCCCTTCTATCTATCACACACATTTGGGGCATATCGGGGTACAGCAGGGTGTAACAGGGTGTAACCCTTCTTAACTTTAACATTTCTAGTTTTTAGTAAAGTAGTTCACACATCCTAAAACTCAAAAAGTCTTTTCACTGCAAACCAAACTCTATCTAATACATTTCATATACCTAACTACACACTCTTCAATAATTACTATAACCACACTCTATCTAATACATTTCATATGCCTAACTAACACACTCTTAACCAAACTCTATCTAATACATTTCATATGCCTAACTAACACACTCTTCAATAATTACTATAACCATACTCTATCTAATACATTTCATATGCCTAACTAACACACTCTTAAATAATTACTGTAACACCATCTGCTTCAGTTACAGTGCTAGTTCTGTAATTTAACCTTTCACTCTTTCATAGTTTTTCTTATGACTCAATGGTTAAAGCAGAGTTCAAAATCATGCTATTACTACAGTGAGTGACATATTGTAAGGATATGGAACTAAGTCCCTAGTAATTCGTTTTTAGTTTGACGGTGTTGAAGGGAAGATCTTGTTTGGAAGAAGAAGTTGAAAAGCTGACATTTCATGTAATTTCCCTGGGTCAATGCGTGGAAATAGACCCAGCGGTGCGCTGTCTGAAAGGGAGTAATTTCCCCCAACGTGTACTGCATGTTTGGGAATTGAGTTCGAGTTCAGTAAATATTCACGGAAGTTTTTCCAGCCTCAAATGTAAAAATAAAAATGCTTCATTTGAAGCTTTAGCAAGAATGCAGAAAAACCCCAGGAGGGAAGACCCACCTCTAGGGGATTGGAGAGGGTCAAGGAGAGGCTTATGCTGAACCTAAAGCAGGAGCGGAAATCCAGTCTATTGTTTTTTCTGCTCAGTTTGGCAATTTCTACTGAGATACCTTCACACTCACAAATGCTTTCCTCTGCCATGCTCAATGTCCTAATGAGCCCAGCAAAAGCTCTCTTCCTTTATGTTACAGTGGTTTTGATCTCCAGCATTTCTTACTGCCTTTCCTGAAGGTTTCTGTGTCATTGCTCCTCCACATGACCCATGAGAACCTTGATAGCCTATTATTTATTGTTATTTTAAATTTCCCGTCCTACAATTTCACCACGGCTGCCATGTCCGAGTTTGGTTCTGATGCTTGTCCTGTCTTTTCGAATTGTGTTTTTTGACTTTTGATATGCCTAGGAAGTCTTTTATTTCTTTTTTAAAAAATATATTTCATTGATTTTTTTTTACAGAGAGGAAGGGAGAGGGATAGAGAGTTAGAAACATCCATGAGAGAGAAACATCGATCAGCTGCCTCCTGCACACCCCCTACTGGGTATTGTGCCTGCAACCAAGGTACATGCCCTTGACCGGAATCTAACCTGGGACCTTTCAGTCCATAGGCTGTGGCTCTATCCACTGAGCCAAACCGGTTAGGGCAGGAAGTCTTTTCTTGATGGCCTTGGTAAAAAGGAACTGCTATCCTAGGCCTTTATTAATGAGACAGTGAGGGGTGGGGAGAGGAGAAGCATTCTGCAGTCCTATGATTAGGTCTCAGTCTTTTGTGAGCGGGAGCCTCTGGATGTGGGTTTCACAGTTTCTCAGCCCTTTTCCTTGCTGTCTTCAGTGGGGCCGAATGGCTGGACCCAGCTGGCGTGGGCATTTCCCTTTTCCTAGGTCAGTCAGGCTCTGATTAATCCGGAGCAGGTACAGCTCCGGTTGCCTGGTGTCTCCTGAGGGTGGGCCTCCTGAAGAAAAGAATCTCTGGTGTGTTTCACATTGGTTCCTTTTCTCCTTGCCCTGCTGGAAGCAAGAAGGGTTTCTCTCTGATATTTACAGTTGACCCTCGAGCAATCTGAGGTCAAGGGGTCCCGCCCTCACAAAGCTCAGAAGCACACGTACCCTTAAGACACTGCAGTAGGCCCTTCGCATCCGCAGACACCACTGACCTTGACTCCGAAACAGCCTTTGCGAGCCCCAGCTGGGAACCTGCCCTTGGGAGCGCAGAGGGGAAGTTATGGTTTGCCACCCACAGCTGGTAGAATGGGCTGCATCTGTGAGACCAGGAAGGTATGAAAGACCCGCCCAGTTCCAACCCCTGTTGCTCAAGGTGCCTCGCGACTGTGGAGCCTGGTCGAGCTCCTGGAGGTGAAACTCACAGAATACTGGGGCGACCTAGACTGAGTCCCTGGAGTTTTTCACTCTCACTTGCCCTCAGGGAGCCTCCTGCAATCTGCAATTCTTCAATTACCGTACAGTTCAGCTTTTCGACCCCAGCACCGCGTCCAGTAGCTGTTTCTGCTTGTGAGCCTACGCTAGTAAGTTGTGACGGCCCGTGTTTGCTTGTCTTTCTCTCTAATTCGGGGCCTCGGTTTTTCCTGTGTCCTCCCTTATGTTTTCTGGAAGAGGTGTTGATTTTCACTTGTTAGGATGAAGCGGCTTTTAAGCTCCTTACATGCAGAACCAGACACCAGAGGTCTTGGCTATCTGTATAATGGCACCTATACTTTATTAGAAGTACTAGTGTTTTGTTTCTTTGTGTTTTTTTTTTGGGGGGGGGTTGTTTTGTTTTTAAAATCTCTTTACCTTCTCAGATGTGAGTTTCTTAACAGCACACTTAGGTCATTACCTCTTAAACCCAAACCCTAATATGAGAAACTTGGGTTTCTCATAAATAAACCCAAGTAAGTGCTTATGAGATGAGTGAAGGAATGATTGTAAAAAATTATATTCCAAAATTGTTGTATATGATTTTTATATTATAATACACAGATGTGGTTGTTGCAGAACAAATATATTTGATTTAAAACACCAGCCTGTTAACCTAGACACAGTACTTTTAAATTAAGAAGAGATTCTACATCAGGTGGTAGAGCCTGTATATAACTAGTACAGAGTGTGTTTGATCCATTCTCATTGTTTGTAACTGATGGTGAAGCAAATGAAGAGATAATAGAAAAAAGCAAATAGATATCGAAAGAAAGAAAGAAAAAGAATGAACAGAAAAGGTGAAAGTAGAAATAAAGAATAAGAATGAAGACAGTAAATGTATTCAGGATTATAATAAAACTATTGTTTTCTTCAGAAATAGCAGAAAACAAACCATGGGAAGATTGGGTGCACATAAAGAAATATGATTTAAGAGTTAAAGAAGATTATGAAATAAGAAAGATAAAGGCTTAGGACCTATTGAAAATTATGAAACTGCTATGAAATGTTATTGTCTTGTGGGTAAATGAAGAAAAAAAAGCTTCTGTAGTAACTAATCTATTTCATAGGTCCACAATATAGTTAAGCATTCTCTCCTAAAACTATGGTAAAGCTTTTCGAGAGCTAATTGTGCTACAGGGAAATTAACAAGGTGTTTTGTTGTTTTTGTTATTTTTTAGGCAGCTTGTCTCTATCACTTACTAATTGACTAATTGTAGCATTTAGGGGAGGTTATTTTCCCCTCTAGACTTCAGTTATTACCTGTTTAATGGAAAATAGTTTTCTTAAAACTGATTTCTAGACATAGCGATTTATGTGCTAATTGATATTTAATAAATTGCAGTTACTATTAATATAATATTAGAACATTATGTACTACATCTTACCATAGCATTAACACACACACAAAGTTGTGAATAATTCTTATTTGCGTCTCCAACTTTGCCCTCTCCCTCTGGTCCAAGTCCATATTACCAACTCCCTCATAATTGTAATCATAAGAAGTTAGCACGTCTGGAAGCAAACTCCTGTTTCCCTCTGCAATTTGAAGCATTAAGGTCATAGTTGGATACATTTTATCAGTCAGATCTGAGCACATCTGAGTATGAAACTGAAAACTAGAGTGAAAATAGAGGATAAGCGTAGTGTAAACAATTAATAATTGAGGTGTAAGTTGAGTTGGGGAAATGAAGGTAGAATTTTGGCCATGAAAGAGGTAAGAGCGTCTGGATTTGTTTGATACATGTGCATTGGAAAGTTGACTAAAGCACTGGCATGGAAAGAGCCATTATCTAAAGCAATGGCTTTTGATTAACCAACATGGCTATTGAAACAAATTACTATTTGCAGCGCTCTTTATTTAAGAACATCTTAATATCAAGTATTAAGGGTTTTGAATGTTAATAGTAACAGGGACACATAACCCTCTGCTAATCACGCTTGCGTTGTCTGGCTAGGGTCTGTGGTGCAGTATTGGTAGGGGTGGTAATAGTAGCATTCTTGTCCTACTTCTTATTCAAAAGGGAATACTTTTAATATCACTACTTTTATAAGATACTTATTGCAATGATTTTTAATACTTGCAAGCTTTATCAGGTCAGCCATTATCTTTTTTAGAAACTACTTATCAAAAATTTACCTGCCTACACTAGAACGAGGTAACAGGGAAAGCAGTTTTATTTTCAATAACAGAGAGGAATGAACATTTTGGGTTATTGAAATACTTATGTAACCATTGCCTAAGAGACTAAAATAAGATGAATTCAAGATTTATCTGCAACATATAAACTAGTAAGAGAAATGGCTTTCATTTTAAAAGGCTTAACATTTTTTAAGAGAAAAGGCATAGGTCCCTGAAATGAAATATTTTGCAATTCTAATTAGAGTCCTATAACAGTAAGTCCTTAGTTGCCATTTTCATATTTGCATATATATTTCAGACTTACAGATACATCCAAATTAATTCCTCAAGGAATCCTACTCTCTTCACTCAGAATAAGGCTTTCATATTTAGTTCCCCAAATTACTTCAATATTACCTCAAAGATTAAATATGTGAACATTATAGGGTCATTTTTGAGATAAGTCACTATATTTTCACTTGGTTGAATTAAATTAAAGTTTATAGTATCAATTCCTATCTGAAATTTATATTCATTCTTAGAAAAATTTAGATAATAAATGTAATTTAGTATTTATTTAAATGACTATTTAAAGTAATTTAGAGTACACTAACTTTAAGATTTAATATTGACACAAGAAAATAAAAACTAATAAATTAAGCAATTTGGAAGCGCCCTCATAAGGAAGTAGGAAAGAGAATGGATTCCACAGGTTTGTTTCCTGGCTCTGTCACTTCTTTGTTATGTGACCTTGGGTAACTAAATTACCTGCTTTGTGCTTCAGGTTTCTTTTCTATAAAATGGAGATATTAATAATGATCCACTCAAATAGAGGTATTATGAAAATTATAATGCATTAACATAACAGAAAGTCTTAGAACATTCCAGACCTATCACAGACATTCTGTAAATTTTGACTGTCATTTTATCATCATTGCTATAATGTCATGAAATAGGTGGCCAATTAATTATGTTTCTTCTGGTATCTCGAATGTACTTCATACTAAGGTTTTGATAAAACATCATGTATGATTGCTACAGAAATGACAATTTGAATTTGTTGCCTTTGGTGAGTAAAACTGCAGTATAACTATGACATCATTATTTGTTACAGTTAAAAATAAACCAATAGAGACACATAGGACAAGAGATTTTCCTAACAAGCTTAAACTGTTGCCTATCGTCTTTATCAGTTACGATTTCTATAAGGGATTTAAAGGAAGTACACTAGACGTTTATGTGCTTCATAACTGGCAACTCTGTTATCCTGTGTTGTCTTCTTTTGGGAAAAATAACTCAAATTTCCATTGCCATAACAACGGGCTACTCTCCCTAAAACAAGAAATGCTCTGAGTCAAAGTAAAACTGTTTCCATGGTAACTGCTACATATTTAAGTACAGCAGCTTGGTTTTTAATCAGTAAAATTATCCTTTGTCAAAAAGCAGCTACATATTGTTACTAATATAATTATGTACATTTGGAAGGTGTGGTAAATGAATGAAGTAAAGTAGATTCTCACAAAAAATAAAATCAAATTTGATTACCCCTTTTTAATAGATACAGTTCCTTGTTCATGAAATAAAAATCTCCATTATATATACACTAGAGGCCTAGCGCATACATTTGTGCACCAGTGGGGTCCCTCAGCCTGGCCTGTGGAATCTGGTCAAAACCGGCTCTCCGACATTCCCTGAGGGGTCCTGGATTATGAGAGGGCTCAGGCCAGGCCGAGGGACCCCACCGGTGCATGATCAGGGAATGGAGAGATGCAGGAAGTTGGCCAGCTGAGGAGGGAATGTGGGAGGGCTCCAGGGTGTGTCTGATCTGTCTCACTCAGTCCTGATTGGCTGGAGTTCAGCAACAAGCTAACCTATTAGTCGACTGTCTGCCCTCTGGTGGTCAGTGCACATCATAGTGGGTGGTTGAGCAGTTGGAGTGTAGTATTAGCATATTATGCTTTGATTGGTTGAATGGATGGCCAGAGGACCAGACACTTAGCATATTAGGCTTTTATTATATAGAATGTCCAATTTTTGGCATAGCTCTATAGTGAATATAAAATGTTTGTATTTGTTATATTTTAATGACATTTAAATAAATTCATCATTGAAAATGAAAGTGTCCATGGCCCAAATCTATTTCATTCTTTCTCTTTTCGTAAACAATAATGTCCAATAATGTTAAGTGTACCTTAAGTTTCATACTATTTTCTTTAATCCTTTTTTGTTTTAGATAAGCTCTTAAAGAAGTCAAATAAATCCTTTTTATCTGTCATGTAATGCAAATTCAGAATTAACCTTGTTATTTCTTTTTAGTAGCACTGACTTGTTTTCTAATGGTTCTTTTGAATGTGAGAGTGGAAAGGGTGAAACTATGGCTAGCATTCTGGGCGTTGAAATTGGGAGCGATTGTCATGTTAGCAGTATCTGTCAAGTAGAAAAAGTGGAGTATAGTTTCATTTAAGTGGCATCCTGGTGAACACTAATTTCTTACCATTGTGGCAAAGGCCATATTCTTTGTATTTAGGTAGGATCCAGTTTGTGGCTCTCTAGCTATGTGACGTTGGGTTCAAATGTTCTCATTTGTAAAGAGTTAAAATGCCTACATCATGGATTGAGAGAATTAGGTGAAAGAATGCATGTGGAAGGCTTCATACATGTATTATCTGACATAACAATGCCTAGTACATATAATGCACTCAATTGCTAATAGCAACTATTATTTGTGATTATCTTAATCTGACTTAAATAGTAAAAAGCAAAGAAAAGTTACTGGTACGTAACAAAGAAGGAAAAGTTACTGGTATTGGCACATATATAATTTCTCAAAATATGTTTTTATTTATTTCATTTTTATAATCAATTAAAGATTTATATGAAATATAATGTAATATATATTACATGATAATATCATAAAATGGATCAAAGTTAAAATACCTGATATAACTTAACGTTATTTCAATCACCCATTTGTTTTTTCCTTTTTCCTTTTCTCTCACAATTCCAATGGCATTCAGCAGATTACTAGCAGATAACTTTAGGCTGAGCGATGTCTCAGATATTCTAGGACAATCTTGAATTTAAATACTCTGTTTCATTGTTATCCCATAGGTATAGCTGTGCCTGTGAGGCACTGTGTCCTGGCTGGGAGGTAAAAACTATTGTCACTCTAAATGGGAGACTGTACTGTCTCTGACTTTGGCACTGGCAGGCAATCCTAATCACGATTCCAGGTCTCAAAGTGCAGATGGCACCTCAGCAGGGTCATTGTGCTGCCTCAAATGCAAAGTCCCATGATACCAACCTACCTGACAAGAAGCTTCAGAGGACAACAGGCAACTGTTCTTTTTCTTTCCGTGAAAAGGGCAGAAAGGGAGGTCATCAACAAACGAAGCCATTGACAGCTAAATCTGTTGTATAGTTGGATTTTAACACCTGCTCTATGCTGTCTGACCTGAGAATAATAAAGAATCAGAACCATCAGTCCTGAGGTCAACTAGTTGAAATTCAAGGGAAAAATTGGAGACCTATCTAACACGCATTGTAATACTTTAAGCAATAAAACTAAATTTAAAAAAAAGAAAGAAATTCAAATCTATTAACTGACTGCCCCCGGTCAGAGAGATATACCAAGTAAGGGTTGAGACCATATTCTCATTCTTCTGTGATACAGAGCCCCTAACTTTAAAGGAATCCTCAGTTCCTCACCTCTCTTCCAACTCTTGTGATTATGGAAAATTATATGAGATTTCACGAAAAAATTATCTATACATCAATGTGTTCAAGAAGTTTGAGAGACAACAAGGCAAAGAGTAAACAAGACCAAAAGTGTTTGAAGTTCTGTTATAGAAAAGAAAGGATATGGACTTGGAAAGGATATAGAGAGGGATTGAAATAGAAGGAAAATTATGGTTTTGGGTAGGCATGCAGAGAGGGCAGGGCATAGTTAAAGAGGACATATGGAATCTCAGTTGGTTAAACCAGTTACCTGGTGCATTTCTTTCATAGAGCTGCAGTAGCGAATTGCCATGAACTTTAAGGCTTAAAACAATAGAAATATATTGTTTCACAGTCCTGGATGTAGACGTTTGAAATTGAGGCATCTGCAGGGCCATGTTTTTTTAATAAGACTCCATGACTCCATGGGAGGATCTTTCCTTGCCTCTTCACCGCTTCTGATGATTGACCATAATCCTTGGCATTCCTTGGCTTGTTAAGGGTGCAGTTCCAGTCTCCGCCTTGATCTTCCTCTGACCTTCACCCTGTGTGTTTGTCTCTGTGCTTCTTCTTTTCTTATAAGGACACCAATCATATTGGATTAGGTATGCCCTAATTCAATCAAATTCAGAGGTTGTGGAAGAATTATGAATTTGTATCCAAACAATCAAAGTATCCAAACAATATTAGCTGATTTTCTTTCCCTGTCTCCATATCTTATCCCCTATGGTAAAATTTTGGAAAGAGCTGGGGATATTTGCAGAACAAGTCAAGGGCCTTGACTCAGGATTGCATCAGAGTGACCTGGAGGGAGAAGGATGTCATGAAAGTCTATGACCACAGTTTGATTATGTAGTGGTTAAAGCACTGGCTGGCAGACTTGGAAGATACCTGCAACACACTTGATTCTATTTCACAAGACATATGATGAGCAGAAACAACACAGGTGTGAAGAAGAGAAACTTAATTTAGGATCCTGGTTGCCAGGTTGCTTCACTAAGAACCTTCGTGGATAAATAGGGTTAAACTTTACCTCATTTAACTACTGTGAATATTAAGTGAAATAACGTTTGTGCATGACACCTTGCCAAGGAATTCCTGTAGTAGTTCTTTTCCCTTCTTTTTATGTGGCATGATGATTCATCGGTGTGGTCCAATGTCACAGGTATCTGCCTCTAGAGTGTAGAGGATTACATTTAATTCAGGTCAGACCTACCTCATCTAGCCACATAATAATATTGGAAGAAAAATAAAAATTATAATCTTTCAATGTTTTCTCCAAAGAAAAGAAAAACTTATGAACAACGCTTTTAAGATGAATTTGACTAAAATGTTTGATAAATCCTGTATTATATGATATGCAATACATAATATATTATATATCATTATGTACAAGTTTATATAATAGTAGAAAAATAAGTAATAGAAGTATATAATAATATATACCATATTATAATCAACTAGCTCACTGCCTTGCAAAGATAGAAATACCTGACATTCTAGTTTACGCGTATAGTCTTCTTTCCATGTGCTTGTATGTAAGCAGATGTTTATAACTGAAGATCTGCTTTAGAATATATCCTTTGTATCCTATTCTCACACCGAATTCTAGAGACCAAGGATCTGTTCTGCATGAAAGGATTCTGCTATTATCCAACTGCTGAGTGGGAGGCTAGAGCAGCAGAATTCAACTAAGTAAATCTGGTAAACAGTGTTTAAAATTAGTACATGGTAACAATTTTTTCCTTTTTCATGGTTTCCCTTGGGCATTAATTAAGTACAGCATTTCAAGCATTCTCTCTCACCCAATCATTTTCTCTCATATATTGATATTTTCAGGCTGTGAATGCAACAGACAGCAATATTAAGCTCTAATGACTATTTTTGAAACTGGAAGGAGATAGGTCATACTCAGTTGTAATAGACAACTGTAAAATTGAAATACTTTTTCATTAACATGTAGAAGAGTCAAATTTGAGGATGATTTCATTTGTGGGAGTTACCTTTTGTCCTAATAGGGAGTTAACATGGGGCTGTTGCTTCTATCCATGGATTTTCTCTCTCTCTCTCTCTCTCTCTCTCTCTCTCTCACACACACACACATTCCTTTCCTCCCCCTCCCTCCCTCAGTTTAATTCTGCTGCTATATTGATTGAGTGTGCTTTATTTTTCTATTATGTATATAGTAATAACTGAAAATAATCTAAAATAGATGTAGATTAGATTTAGAAAGAACACCTGCCTCATTTTTATTACTATAAAAAACATTGTTCATTAAAAGACATTGTATTAACAGTAACATTTAACTATTTCTCTGTCTTGACTTTACATTGGCCTGTAACCATGTTTAATTAATGCTTATTTTAGGATAACATTTTTATACAAGAAAATTTATGGCTACAAGTCCTTGCCCTAAAATCCAGGGCTTTTTTCCCCCCTCAAAACAGACATTTTGAAGTTTTGATGTTTAAAAGCATGTACATTAAAAAGATTCATTTTGATGTGTGCTTAAAATCAAAAACACTCTGACATCTAGAAAGAAATACTAGATAGCTGGTTTTACCTATTAATCCACTTCCTTTTAAAAAACCATTTCCTGACTACCTGACCATTAAAAATACTCTGGCACATTGCTTTATGTTATGGGAGCTACGAAGATTATAGTTTATTTCTTTCATGGATTTTAAGTCTGCTAGCGGATATACAGTACTAGATATATTATCCATGATTCAGGTATGAAATATATAAATACATCAACAGCTAAAGAAGTTCAGAGGAGGTTCTAAAATATGGATATTTGTTACAAATATTAGGAAGGAGAGATCTTTTTGATAAACAAAATCCATAAGGCCACACACGAAATGAAGAGAGAGAGACTGGAAGAGAATCAATTTGGAATAATGGGGGACCAGGCATGGCATCTTTCCTCTAGCAGGGTAAGATTGCCCACTGATGCCTGGGTCTCACCAGCCTTTTATTGAGTCTGAGAAAACAACCATATCCTTAGGCAGGAAATTCCAAGGAAGGATTTTACATGTAATTAACAGGTGGGGATTTGCTATAATTAACAATGTTTCAACTTAAACAATGGGTGCATAGCTCTGACCTTTCAGAGCAACCAAGGTAGGTTAAAAACAATCACTTTCCAGCATCAAAACAATCAGTTTCCAGCACTGTTCCTAGTCTCACATACCCACTTCTCAAACCATATGTGTCCACCATGGGTGAGACAATCACTTATTCGCATGTTTCATATGTTGGCTATAATAAAATCAAATTCTAGAGTTAGAATGAACCCTTGGTTTAGGCATAACTGGACCCATGTTACCTTTAGTTACTTTCCATAGGTAATGATATAATGATACAGGATGGCATTTTAAATGTCAATAGTGTATTGCTGTTTACAGATATTCTCTCATTGGATCCTTTCATGAGAGATGAGAAGCAGATTGTTTTGTATACCATACTTGTAAAGACATGAAAACAAGATATTTGGTGATGTGATCATGCTCAATCATTAAACCAGTAACAGCTAAGAAACAAGATCTTACCTACACTGAGAGGCCAGATTATTATGACCACCTGACTTTTGTAGGCAAATTAGCTATAATTTCCCACTGAAGTTGCTAGAGAGCCAGACTATTTTAAATAGGAAAGCAGATTGTTTACCACGACAGAAGTGATTTTTTCCCGAAGATATGGATAAGCAACAAGATTTAACAGCCTTTAAACATGGGATATATTTGAACGTGAGTGGCCAGATTATTATGCCCACCTGACGTTTGTAGGCAAATTAGCTGTACACTGCATCATATGAGATATGGAAGCTGAAGGCCTGTTTGAACACCTTTGCTGTCTGCAGGTACCAAGATAAAACATCTCCAATTTGCACAGGAACACAAGAATTGGACAGTTGAGCATTGGAAAAAAGTCATGTGGTTCAATGAATCACGTTTCCAGTTGCATCATGCAGATGGGAGAGTGAGAATTTGGCAGAAACAGCTTGAAAGCATATACCCCAGAGGCAAGAGCTGGTGGGGGCAAGTGATATGGTTTGGAGCATATTTTCCTGGCATGATTTGGGCCCTTTAATTCGTGTGGAACAACGTCTGAATAGCACAACATACCTAACTATCATTGCTGATCAAGTTCATCCTGTTATGTTGATGGCACATCCCAATGGAGATGGCTTCTTCCAACAAGACAATGTGTTGTGCCAAGGTTGCTCATATTGTGCAGGAGTGGTTTCAAGAACATGAGGGAGACTTTACCTTGCTTAGGTGGCCCCACAATCACCAGATCTCAATCCAATTGAGCATTTGTGGGACTAAGTTAAAAGCCATGAGGCAGCTGGTTCCACAACCATCAAATCTCACAGAACTGGACAGTGCTATTCATCAGGCATGGTGTCATATTCCTCACATCACCTTTCAACATCTCGTGGAGTCAATGCCAAGAAGAATCACCACAGTATTGAAGGCTAAAGGTGGCCCAATGAAGTACTGATGGAGTGGTCATGATAATCTGGCCACTCTGTGTATGTGTGTGTGTATGTGTGTGTGTATCCCACGTTCAAAGGCTGTTAAATCGCGTTGCTGACCCATATCTTCAGAAAAATATCACTTCTGTCATGGTAAACCTGCTTCCCTATTTATAAGGGTCTGGCCCTCTAGCAACTTAAGCGTGAAATTATAGCTACTTTGCCTACAAATGTCAGGTGGTCATAATAATCTGGCCACTCAGTGTATACAAGCACTGAACATTCTTAATTACATCACACTGTTATGTATACTTTTTCTCTAACTCATGGCACATTGTAAGTATTATAGTATTATCTGTGAATATTAAAAAAATGAATCAATACAAATAATTAGGCCAATATAGGTTAATGAAAAAAAAACGTATAGCTAAAATTTTCTCAGAAAAAAAGCCATTCTTTTGGCTACAAAATAGTGATATTTTTGTTATGTTTTGTTTTATTTATTTTTTAATGTATTTTATTGATTTTTACAGAGAGGAAGGGAGAAGGATAGAGAGTTAGAAACGTCCATGAGAGATAAACATCAATCAACTGCTTCCTGCACACTCCCCACTGGGTATGTGCCCGCAACCAGGGTACATGCCCTTGACTGGAATCGAACCTGGGGCTCTTGAGTCTGCAGGCCAATGCTCTATCCACTGAGCCAGACCGGTTAGGGCTTGTTTTATTTTTCATAGTCTCAGAGTTCTTTTGTAAGGGCCAGTAATGGCCACATTTAACACCTAATTCTTCTGCACAACAGATAGTTGAACAAGCTTTTTCATTTTCCAGTTATATCCAATAATGAAATTTAGGAGATTAACTCATTTTAGGTGATTTGTCCAAGATCACTCTGAAGATAAGATGAATTTTAAAAGGCCCAGAGTTTCTACTACATTGCCTAAATCTAGAATCACATTTCCCTGCTGTTTAATTATTTAACTGGGCAAAGAGCTGTGCTTTTTGAATGAAAGATCACGCTGTTTTGTAATGCTCAGCATTTTAAATTAAAGCACATATTCTTGCCAATATATCTTAGGATAAAGATTATTTTAATTCAACCAATGAAACAATTAAACCTTGATTTTACTAAGTATAGTAGGTATATTGACTATTTGAAAGTTAATGTACAAGAATCACCAGTACATAAGTTTCTACTTTACCACATACATACTTATAGCTTTTTGAACTGAGCTACTTGGCAAAATATTTCATGGGAAACATTTTTTCTCCTTAATAAAGAAAGGGAGGCAGATTAAGTCCTTAATGAGAGCTAGGCTGTTGTGTTTGGATGGCATTCACTAAACTGAACTGTTTAGATAATCTTATTTTATATGATCTACTAAAAACAGACCTTTTTCTTGGTTGGGGGATCAGGAAATGATTCTATAAACAACTAAATTTTTAGATTGATACTTGAAAGATGAGTAGGAAATGGCTATGGGAAAAGGCCTCTAAAGAGAAGCAAAGGGTTGAGAGTGGTGTGTATTCAAGGAATTTCAAAGGTTATGATTGATAGGATCAAAGAGAACATGGGATTGAATGAAGTAAAAAGCTAAGCTGTTTATAATACAAAGAAAATGTAGCTCTGACTGGTTTGGCTCAGTGAATAGAGTGTTGGCTTGCAGACTGAAGGGTCCCAGGTTCAAGTCCGGTCAAGGGCATGTACCTTGGTTGTGGGCACATCCCCAGTAGGGGGTGTGTAGGAGGCAGCTGATGTTTCTTTCTCTCACTGATGTTTCTAACTTTCTCTCTCCCTTCCTCTCTGTAAAAATCAATAAAATATATATTTAAAGAAAATGTAGTGAAAGAACATTTAGTAACTCATGAATTTTTATACATATATTGTGAATATGTGATAAATAACACATATATGTTAACTTCAAAGGGTAGATATTTAATTGCAATTTTGAAATATGAGACTATAGCAGTTTATTATATAACAAATCTTCATGGTTTAAATTCCTAAAATCTACAACTGAGATTTGTAATTAAATTATTTAAGTAAAAGTATTTACTTAAGTCACACTTTCCAGTATCCTTCAAGCTGTTCTCACCTAGTCAGAATTTCTATTGAAGTTTTTGAAAGTGTAACTGAAAACTTTAATAACAAGTCAAACAACTATATAGTGATATGGCAGGCAGGGAAGAAATAAATCGAAGCCACTTTCACTCACCCAGTTACCCACTAGAAGATGAATTATAGGTACAAAAGCAAGAGAAATATGTTACACCACTGGGAAATAAAAAAAGAAATATGATGGTACCAAAAAAACTGGTTTTAAGACTATTTTACAACAGCCACCCTACCAATTTTTCCCCTTTGTTCTCCTTGTCAATTCCATTTGGCAACTACATTACAGTCCTAAATAAATACAAAGCCAAAGGCAGTCCAACTAGAATTGTAGGTTAACGTAAGGAGTAATACATTATATGTGTTCCTAAGTGTCATTATCCTCCCCATTATCTCAGTAGCAAATTGTTTTCTTTTAGAATAATTATAAGTTATCTGTTTTGCATTGTGTTCCCTGTTTGCTGCTGAATACCAACTGCAGAGTGCTGAGCTTGAATCCCGTCTCTGTGGAAAGGAGAGGTATCAGAATGTAAATGAGGCAAAAAGAGGGCACCTTGTGGATGGAAAGCCATGGGGATTATTGCTGAAAACAAACCATAGCTCCCCAGTTAAAAAGAGCAATGATTTTACTTGGCACGTTTATCACTGGGGAGTCTCCCAACTGGTGCGCCTCAAACACTGGTGAAGAAATAATATTTAGAAAGGATGCAGCTGAAGACAATAGCTGGAATCTGTTTTCATTTATTTATTCCACGCGATGTTCTTTTCTGAGAAGATAACCTCTAAAGCAGTGGTTCTTAACCTTCTGGCCCTTTAAATACAGTTCCTCATGTTGTGACCCCCAACCATAAAATTATTTTCATTGATACTTCATAACTGTAATGTTGCTACTGTTATGAATTGTAATGTAAACATCTGATATGCAGGATGGTCTTGGGTGACCCCTGTGAAAAGGTCATTTGATTGCCAAAGGGGTCAAGACCCACAGGTTGAGAACCGCCGTTAAAGAATCTTCAAGTGTAGCCCTTGTACACATCTTTTGATTTTTTAGTCTGCTATTTAATCTAATAAAAGTAATATGTAAATTAAAACACATTTTTTGCGGGAAACGAGTAAAATCGGATCCACCAGGGAGACTGTCGATGGACATGAGGAAACATACCTTGGAACCAGCAAAAATAAAAATGTTTTACGTCATTGTCATGTGTGTGCCGCTCATAAACTACGCAGTGAAACCCGGTACATGTGCAAGTTTTGTAATGTACCCCTGCACAAAGGAAAGTGTTTCGAACGCTACCACACAGTGGCGGGAAAATGCCTGCTTACAAAATGTTAACCATCACTCTGAGACACCCAAGCCACGCCCACCAGCCAATCAGAGCAGCTGTATGCAAATTAACCCAGCCAAGATGGCGGCCAGCAGTCACGGAGCTAGAGCAAACAGGAGACTTACGTTGCACCAGCAATGGAGTTGAAACTGCCTGCCTAGGCTGGCCGGGCCTCTGCTTAAGGCAACAATATTTCAATTATAGAAGATAAACCCCAGAAACCTGATTCCATCCAGCTTTGCTGGGACGTTGGGTCAATGGGAACTGTGGGCAGCCTGAAAACAGCCCTCAGCCCCTCACCCAGGCTGGCCAGGCACGCCAGCAGGTGGACATCCCCCGAGGGGTCCCAGACTGCAAGAGGGCACAGGACGAGCTGAGGGACCCCCCCGAGTGCACAGATTTTGGTGCACCAGGCCCCTAGTTTTAAAATCAAAATAAGGTAGATGTGAGTAGATAGACTACAGTGGAAAGCAGAATTATTTTTTCACTCAAATAGGTGACAGGTCCAGGACAAGATGCTTAAATGTGAAACAGAGGAATTGTTTATTTATATGTACATTGAAAAAGTGCATTGGACTGGCTCTTACCAAGTAAAGATATTAACTGTACTTACTCTTCCAAGGTAAGCAACTGTAAAACTTGACAAGATATATAAAGCCACTCCTTTTAGGCATTAAAATACTGACAATATGAGGATATAGTCCTTGAGAGAAAATATACGAGGTGAGCTCCACAGTTACCCCAGATTTTTGCCTGCAGCACTTTTCACAGCTTGACAGGGAAGTGGAGTCCAAACAGGGAGCTGTTGACTTCCTGGGAAGAGGAAGCAGAGATCAGAGGTCAGGGTTGCAGAGGTGTCTGGATTTACAGGACAGGTACCAAAGAGATGGCTCTGCCAGAAAAAGAGCTCAGAAATCTGCAAAGGTGTTTCCTAAAAGTGCAATAAAAATGAACTGAATGCAAATTTCTAAACGACAAAACAACAATATTATGTAGGCTTAAAAATAAAGATCTGGTAGCTTGAAGACCAGTCAATAGAAACTCCTGAAACTGTGTTTTGAGAGGAAAAAAATGGAAGAGCCTCAGTAACTTGTGGAGCAGTATCAGATCTACCATTCAGTGACTGTAGTCCCAGCAGAAAATGAAAGAGAAGTTGAGAAACAAATTACATGAAAATATCATTGCCCAAATGCTTATAAATTTGATGGAAAATATCTCCCAAAGGATTCAAAAACAAAGAACACTTGCCTGGCCAGTGTGGCTCAATGGTTGAGCATCAACCTATGAACCAGGAGGTCACAGTTCAATTCCCAGTCAGGGCAAATGTCCAGGTTGCGGGCTAGGTCCCCAGTGGGGGTGGGGTGGGGGTGCAGGAGGCAGTTGATCAATGATTCTCTTTCATCATTGATGTTTCTATCTCTCCCTGCATCTATGAAATCAATAAAAATATATTAGAACACAAAGAACACCTAGATTCATCCTAGTCAAATAAATTGTTGGAAATCAAAAGTGAAAAAATTACATTAAAAAGAATAAAATACCTGGAAATAAATTTAAGACCTGTCCATGGAAAACCAATGGTGAATTTATTCCTTGGTGTTTGGTTAATTTATTCATTTGTTTACTTATTTATTTACTCTTTCCTACTAATGGCATGTACCCACTATGAGATAATGGACCTTGTCTCTCTTATAACATTATTTCCAGTAGGCATAATAGTCCCTGGTACTTGAAGAACATGCACTAAACACTTATTGACTGAAATAATAACTATTGTATAAGAAGTGGAAGAGAAGATGCAGGGTGCTATAACATAAGGACACTTAAACATGTACGTAGAGAACAGAGGAAAGTAGGAAGATAATCTGGAGATGGCAAAATAAAATCAATCCATCTTAACACACCAGGACATGTAGCAAGATTTGGCACATGGTACGATGCATATGTTAGTGCGTGTATTAGAAAAAAAGGAGCTCAACAGTAGTAGCACCAGGTGATTAGGTAATGTCAATTGAGTCTCATATATGCACAACCTTATGAAGTACTTCTTTTCATGTGCACTTTACTGATAAGGAATGGAAGTTCAGAAATGTTAGTTGTATGCTCAAAGTTGTATACATAATCCTGACAGAACCAGGCTTTTGACCCAAGTTGTTTGACTCCAGAGTATTTAATCTTTGCCCTGTTAGCCCTTTTTGATGTTTTCCATAAAGTCAAGACGTTATAAACAGTCTTGACATTTACAGTTCTGGGGTGGAAGAGAAGGTAGTTTGGTTGAAGTGGTGATAATGCATTCCTTATTACAGTTGGTTGAGAAGTGAGCAATCACCTGGAAAAGATTAACTATAAAGGCATGGAGGCCCGGAACAGTACCCAGGGAGATAAATAATTTGTTTTTGTCATTGTTGATTTTATTTGCCTCTTCTTTTGAGATCAGAAGGTCTTGGGTATGTTAAATTCTTAGGAAGATATCAGAATAAAAAGGAAATGGGGAAGATTTAACTACACAAGATAGGGGATATTTGATGGAACATGGTCATATAAAAGTTAGAATTAACATTAATAACACAGTTGGACAAATTGTTCTTTGGTAGAAAGAAAAAAATGCTTTTCCATGAAAACAAGAGAAAGATGTAAAGATAGGTACAGTGCACCTAACACCTCATGAAAACAAGGAGATAGGATTGCTAATCTCATGACCCCCCCCAAAAAAAAAAGGTGGTGTAAGTGATACTCTGTGACAAATTGATACCAGTGGGGGAAAGGTGAGCCTAGTAGGTGGATTAGAGCAAACAAATTTTTGAAGTATTAGAAACCACAGAGGTCCTGCATAGTGGAGGCATTTTAGGGAGAAAGATGAATGAATATGAGTTTAGTGCTACTGAGATGGGACCAGATGAAGATTTTTCGTATTTTAGATTGACAATCATAAGTGAATCTAATGTTATTTCCAGGAGAATATAAAACTCTAGTGTTTTTGCTTATAAGTTTAGAAATTTGTCTTTATCAATATAACCAAAGATATCCAGCCACTTATGGAACATCAGTACAGAGTGAGTTATCTCTTGATGGCACCTGGAATGCTCATATTCCTGTTTCAGAAAATAGCAAGACTTTTCATAAATTGATGCAATTTATTTAGATCTCAGAGGGCAGTCTTATTTCTGGTGTTTTCAAGTCTTAAGGAATGCATTACTATCAACTCTGAACTATCAATATTGATCTAGAGGGCAATTGAATATATAGATTTGGAATTTGGGAGAGAGGAGTAATGAAAAAGCTTCTAGAAGTATTGATAAACCTAGGTTAATTGTGTCAAAACCTGTGCCTGCCATTATCAGAATCAACTGAATATCTTTAAGAATAACAGATTCCAGGAGTCTGTCACCAGACATTGTAAATCAGTGGATCTAGTCTAGGAACTCAGAATTTATATTTTTATATAATTAATAGGTGTTTTTAATAAATTAATATAGATGTGGAGACCATTTTTAGAGATGGTATCAGAATTCATGCATGTATAGTGAGTGAGAAGAAGACTGAAGGGAGAATTCTATGCAATTTCAATCTTGCCAGGAGATAAATCAATGTCCAAATATGTAGACTTGGGTGTGAAGGCAGAGAGGAGAAAATGGACAGTACACAAAATGATAAACAAGATCAAGGGATGGCTGGTTATCATTATTTAAGATTGGAAAGGGGCATGCTTACATATTAAAGGTTTTGGAGCTGAATGTGAGAAAGAGACAGACTCCCTGTAGAGAGAGAATGAATGATTTATGCACAAAAGGTCTAGGAGGTGGTTGGAGAAGCAAGATTAACTGAGAGTTGATTTTTATTCAGTGGCTACTATGTGCCAGCAAGTCTAGATGTTAACTAGCTACTCTTAGAGAAACTCTACAAGGTAAATGATATTATTCCCATTAACTAATAAGAAAACAGATGTTCAGAATTCTTAACTTAATTGCCTACATTCAAGCAGTTCATAAATAGTATAGACAGGAATTAATGTGCATTTGCCAGATTTTTTTCTTCCCTGCTCTCTCACTTCTGAGCATTGTTTACACAGGAGTAGGGAACATCCAGATCACCAGTGTGTATAGTCTGAAAAATCCTTTGGTCTGCATGGAGCTGGAGAGCATTATGCTAAGTGAAATAAGTCAGAGAAAGATAAACATCACATGCTTTCACTCATTTGTGGATTATAATGAACAACACAAACCGATGAACAGAAACTGATGTGGAGACAGAGAAGCATCAATCAGATGCTCAAAACTCAGAGGGAAGGGAGGGAAAGGTGGGGGTGAGGGGGAGAGATTAACCAAAGGACTTGTATGCATGCATATAAGCATAAGTGATGGATGTGGACAACAGGGGGTGAGGGTGAGGGCAGGAGTGGGGTGATGAGGGGACATTGCGGGGATAAGGACACATTTGTAATATCTTAATTTGCGGGAAACGAGTAAAATCGGATCCACCAGGGAAGACTGTCAATGGACATGAGGAAACATACCTTGGAACTGGCAAAAATAAAAATGTTTTACGTCATTGTCATGTGTGTGCCGCTCATAAACTACGCAGTGAAACGCGGTACATGTGCAAGTTTTGTAATGTACCCCTGCACAAAGGAAAGTGTTTCGAACGCTACCACACAGTGGTGGGAAAATGCCCGCTTACTTAATAAAGAGGGAAAAAATCCTTTGGTCTGGCCCTGCCAAGGCAACCACAGGCAGGGCTCAGGAATCAAAATTCAATATATCTGGGAGCTTTATCCATAGCATCAATTTATATTAAGCAAATTGCATTAAGCGTATGATGTTATAAATGTCCTAGTGGCCCTTGGCAGAATAAAGGTTCTCCACCCCTGGTTTAGGATAGAGCAGAATGAGAAAAGGTAGTGCTTTATCTGGGAAGTTTTCCTTCAAAGCCTCAGGGGAAGAATACATGCAAATGAGGAAGATAAAGGTTGTGGGAGGGGAGGGAGATTCGAGATTAAATAATAACAGCAACAATAATAACAGCTGCAAAACTTTAGAATAGCCATTGAGAGGAGTTAAGCAAGAGACTTGACCAGGTATAAATGAAGGTGTAATTTGTCAATATTTTGAATCACATTTCTAGAAAACAGTTTAAATTTCGAGTGATTTTTTAAAGTACTTCAGGAGTTAAATATGAGTGCACACCCCTATATGCAGTTAGTCACAAATTGTTCATTATTTAGCAATCTCTGTACTTGAACAGTAAACTCAAAGAAACCTACATAATTTAAAAATAAAAAGTAGGTTCTTGTCTTAAAACAGAATAAATTAAATTTAAATAAGCTCAATGATACTTTACATTAATTGAGAAGCTGATTATGTAAGAATCTTTTCTTAATCAACATTTAATACATTGTTATAAATATGGATTTTTCTATAGTGAGCATGTATTTTTAAAGTAGGTCATACCTGCCACGGAAAATGTTAACTAGGGGAAGACTTTTAACTATAGGTTTTTTTGTATGTGTTTACATACTGATTTGTCATTCCTATTGTAGTATACAGAAGCAAAGAAATGATATAAAATTAAATATATGTAAAAATATGATCTCTAATATGTACTGAAAATGGTAAATGACAGTTTTGATTTAGAGAAGCACATATTTTTAGATATAATTTGCATTCGTTCCACATGAAAACTGTAGAAATCCCTTCAACTTGAAAATTATCCCTATGCTCGACATTGCCTTTGACAAGGTAAGAAACAGTTGGCTTTATCCTAATTTGCTTCAAGTAATGGTAATTAGAGAGGGTGTGAAGAACAACTCTCTTCTCAATTCTCTCTAATTATTATTAGTCACATAATAAACCTCTTAGAAAAGCAAATAACTTTGAGTTTATTACCTCCACTCCATGGAAATACAAAGTAACATGTCTCTCCCTCATTCAGTTTCCTTTGGAAAGTATGTTACTGAGGAGCCATTGAAAGTTTCCATAGAAAGCCATTTTCAAAGGCTTTTAAGGTTAAAACTGTGGAGCAGAATCAAACTCTGAAAATTTTCACAAGTTTTACTATCATGTCATTTCCAGTGTTATTAGACTCGCAACAAGTTCATTCCTGATGAATTTAATTGGGTTTCTGTTCATCAGTCCAGCCTACTGAGATAAGCTTCTATCTGCATTGTACTTGCTATATTTTTATGCTCAATTTTCAGTCACGTGCAGGTATGCAGAGCATTTCTTGAACACCTCCATCCTCTTCACTGCAGTAGCAAAGGAAATGTCCAATCTCTATTACACTTTACTGAATTTTCCTTCCTGTGGACCAGATATCAATAGCCAATTCTTACTGGAGATGGGTGCATAATACATTCCAGTTTCATCTGAAAATAGTGTGATCATTCACTCTTTTATCCAAATGTATGTGTTAGAAGAGTTACAACACGTTTTTTTAAAGGGGGGGTGTGTGGCACTAACTAATCTCTAGAATTGGCCTAAGTCCACAAGTAAGAACTAGAGAGGCAGAGAATAGAGTTGGGATAAGGAAAGGCTAGGATCTGGGTCTTTAGACTGTAATGCATGTGATCTTACACAACTGTGGAGTTTTGGAAGGACCGTTAAATTTCCTCCTGGAAGTGGATGGTTATTTTTGGCTAAATAGTGGTCCCCGGAGATGTTAGTGCAATAAACCCTGGTACCTGTGACCATGTTACCTTACGTAGCAAAAGGGACTTTGACAATGTAATTATGGTGTTCCTTAAAGTGGGAAAATTATCCCGGATTATTGGAGTGGCCTCAATCTAATCACATGTGAGCCCTTAAAAGCAGAGAACAATCTTCAGCTGGAAGAAGACAAGAGAAATACATCAGAAAGGGTAACAGAGATTCTGAGCAAAAAAAGGATTTTGCACTCTTGCTGGCTCTGAGATGTAGGAGCTCACTTGCAGTGTTTAGGGAGAGGCTTCTTCTAGGAACTATGGGGGGTGTCCAGCTATCCTACAACCACAAGGATTTGGATGAGCCAGCAACTTGAATGAGCTAGAGGGGCAGAGTCTCTTAAGGAGCCTCTAGATAGTAAACTCAAAAAAGCAACACTTGGTTTCCATCCTTGTGAATACCAAAGCAAAAAAACCAACAACCAACACAGACGCTGACCTACAGACTGCAAGAAAAATGTGTTATCTGAAGCTGCTAAATTTGAGTAGCAATATTAGAAAATCAATAGAACACTTTATATCTTTAACAATTTGATGTAAAGTTTGGTTGTAAAGTTTGGTTGATTTTAAATGATAGTGATTTCTTGACTTTAAACTTGTACTTAATCACATCAAAATTTATTGTTTTTATAATATACTAGGGGCCCGGTGCACAAAAATTTGTGCACTCGGGAGGTCCCTCAGCCTGGCCTATGCCCTCTCACAGTCTGGGACCCCTCTGGGGATGTCCACCTGCTGGCGTGCCTGACCAGCCTAGGTGAGGGGCTCATGGCTGTTTGCAGGCTGGCCAAGGCCCCCAGTGGCGTCACTCACCCCATTGGGGTGTGGCCAGCCTGGGTAATGGGCTGATTGGCGCTTTCAGGCTTTCAGGCTGCTCACAGCTCCCATTGACCCAATCTCCCAGCAAGGCTGGCTGGAAGCAGGTTTCTGAGGTTTGTTTATCTTCTATAATTGATGCACTGTTCCTTTAAGCTGAGGCCTAGTAACAAAGCCTCCTCTGCTTTACCTTGGCTTCTATAATGAGACAATATTACCCTTAGTAGTCAGGCCAGGCCTGCTGTCTATGATAGATATTTTATTGCAAACATGTTTTGCCTGGAGCCAAGATAAGTGGAGCGGGCTGCAAACAGTTTCAGTTTCACTCCTGCTGCAATGGAAGCTGCCATTTACTTAGCTCCGTGAGTGGCGGCCTCCATGTTGGCTGGGCTAATTTGCATACAGTTGCTCTGATTGGCTGGTGGGCGTGGCTTACCCATCCCAAAGAGATGGTTAATTTTAATATTACACTTTTATTAGTTTAGATGTGTATTAACCTAGTTTTGTATCAACATTAAATGTGGACAATAGTTTTCAATCTTCAGTTTTATGTGATTTCACTTATACTGTCTCTGATTATTATAGGAATCAAAGAGAATGGGAATGGGATACTTTGGTTTATGATGATCAGAATAGTTTTCATAAATAAATACCCAGTTATAATTAAAAATGTTCTTCATTTAATGTGAGCACTTCTGGGTTCTTCAATGACTTTGACTTACATCAACTACTGTCCTTAGGCAACTCCCTTATCTCTCAAGATGTCAGTTGCACAGCTGGTGAAATAGAATTCATAAAAATGATCTGTAAGACCCATGCCAGCCCTGGAGCCTGTGCTTCAGAGATGACAGATGCAATGAGAGACAAGTGGGAACTGACAATGGGGAACTATTTGTACTTCATCATTCTCAGAGAGTTATTGTGAGGATGAAAATCATAACAATAAAAGTACTTCATGTTTCTGTCTTCAGGTGTTTTCCATCTGGGATTCAATTTTAATTCATTTGGACTAGCCAGGCACACACTTACAATCCCATTGTCTTTCCTGGATTTTAAGTCACTCCATATGCTTATTTAAAGTTTTTCATTTGAAAAATGTTTAACATTTGCCTAAAAAGACAAAGAAAAAATACAAGTTCTGATGTTTTCCTTCTGTCAGTCATCCATTAATGTTTTAGTCCCAAATCAGTGAAATCCATCCTTATTTTTCTATCTCTGTTTAGCCTTCTATCTCTACAAGAGTTGTCCCTGTAGCCATCCTGCCCACCTTCCAGTTCTTTTACATAGTTCAAACAAGGTGCATTTCAAATGTGTACATCTTTGTCTCCTTTGATTGTAAATCTCTTTAATCACTCTTCACTCTAGTCTAAGATAAAAAACACACACCATAATTTTAAATTTGGTAAAAACAAAAGGATACATTTCTGTATGGCTATTAGTTAGGTCTTATCTCCTACGACTGCCTACTCATCCTCTCCTCACCATTTGTATTGTCTGTCTCTCAATTTCTGGAATGTTAAAACACTAACTTTTTCCTACAATATCAATAGTGCTTCTGAACATGTTTCCTCTGACTATTGCCCTTTACCCACCCCCATAACAATCTCCTACTTTCTCTGCAGTTCTAAGGACAAGGTATTTTCCTCATTATGTATGCTTTCATAGAACCACATTTTTGTACTTTTGTGTTCCCCTCCCCACTGATTTGGTATAGTACTTGTCTCAGTGTATACGTAAACATTAATTAATATGATACTGGAATAATTTTCCTGTCCCACTGTAATGTCAGGCTTATAAAAGTTGAGAATATGTTAATATTTGCTTATAACTGCCTATCATTTCTAGATAGTCAATACATCCTTCTTTATATTGACTGAATAAGTTTGTCACTAAAGCTATAACCAAAATGCACATTTCTCCACACCTCTGCAGTATCCTCATTTCCATTTCTAAACTTTCTTACCTGCCACCCTCCTAGCACTAACCCCCTCTCTCACCCTAAATTTTTCCTCATTAGCTTACATTTCCAACATACTCCTTATCTCTTCAAAAACTTCTTCTACTTATTTGCCTTATTGCTACTTCTCCTGGATCTAGGGATCGGAATCCTCCATGGATACTTTTAATCGAGTTAAACTAGTCTATTCTAACATATATTTTCTAGGCCAGTGTAACTTCTCTGCTCTTTCGATCAACGATAACCAACATTATCTTCTAGTTTTTTCCATTGTTGTCATCTGTTACTCTCCAGGTCATCCCCTACCTTTTCCAAAAGATTATCCCTTTAATTTACACATTCGTTTAAAATAGTCAATGAGTCCCTATCATGTTCTGGACTCTGAGACTGTACTGTTAAACAACACATAAAGGGCCCCAGATGTTATGTAGGTGTGAAGTATAGGAGAGGGAACCATATGGTCAGTAAACAAGAAATTAAGTTAATGGGTTCTTTTCAAATAGTCCAGATAAGAAGGGGAATATAGTGCAAGGTGATTTGGCAGAGGCTGACAGAGTGTGTGGTTGAGATTGGATGGTCTGGGAAAGCTGGCGATGGGGAGGTGCATGTAAACAATACCCTTGAGGCTAACAACTTTCAGTTGTTGCTGTGCAAGTGGTGTAGTTTCATGGCCTGAGCTTGGGAGTCTCTAGGTAACTTTAATGAGTGGGGATGGGGCTGTGATAGGTGTATCTCAGGCACAGAGCTTCTGTTGTTACAGTTTTGCCCTGCGTTTCTTCTATTTTGTCCTGCCTCCTAACCACCGCATACATACACAGAGACACAGAAAGCAGACGACCTTATCCTTCCCCACATCTTTGCCTCTTTAAAAGGACCTAATCCATGTGGAAGGAATGGGGCCAGCAGGAAAGCTCAGGTACTACTTGCTTCTAAGCCCCACTGGTCCAGGACAGACAAAAACCTGACTACAGCAATATGGGATTCTAGCAACTTGATCTATTTATTCCCTGCCAAGGTCCCTGGCCTTTTTATTGCTTCCAGCAACCCTTCCTCACACAAGAAAAATACCACAACCTCTTCTGACCACAAGAGTTTTCTATAGTATGTGTGTGTGTATACATATATATATAAGTATACACACACACATATACACATACACACACACACACACACTGGAGGCCCGGCGCACAAAATTTTGTGCATTTGGGGCAGGGGCGGGGGTGTCCCTCTGCCTGGCCTGTGCCCTCTCACAGTCTGGGACCCCTCAAGGGATGTCCACCTGCTGGCTTATGCCTGCTTCCCAAGGGATCAGGCCTAAGCTGGCAGTCAGAAATCCCTCTGGCAGCCTGGTGGCCCTCAGGGGATGTCCACTTGCCAGCAGGGAGCAGGCCTAAGCTGCAGTTGGACATCCTTAGCACTGCTGAGGAGGCAGGAGAGGCTCCCATCACCACTGCTGTACTGGCAGCCGTCAGCCTGGCTTGTGGCTGAGCAGAGCTCCCCCTGTGGGAGTGCCCTGACCACCAGGGGCAGCTCCTGTATTGAACATCTGCCCCCTGGTGGTCAGTGTGTGTCATAGTGACCAGTCATTCCAAGTGGTTCTGCTGTTAGGGTCAATTTGCATATTACCCTTTTATTATATAGGATAGAGGCCTGGTGCATGGGTGGGGGCTGGCTGGTTTGCCCTGAAGGGTGTTCCAGATCAGGTTGGGGGTCCCGCTGGAGTGCCTGGCCAGCCTGGATGAGGGCTGAGGGCTGAGGGCTGTTTTCAGCCTGGCCACATTCCCTTCAGGGAGGGGGTCCTGCTGAGGTTCCTGGCCAGCCTGGGTGAGTGGCTGATGGCTGTTTGCAGGCTGGCTACAGCTCCTCAGGGTGGGGGGTTCTGCTGGGGTGCCTAGCCAGTCTGGATGAGGGGCTGATGGCTGTTTGCAGGCTGGACACAGCCCCCAGGGACCCAGCTTCCAGGGAGGCTGGCTGGAAACAGGTATCTGGGATTTATTTATCTTCTATAATTGAAAATTTATTGCTTTGAGCAGAGGCCACAACTGGCCTAGGCAGGCAGCAAGTTTAGTTTTCTCCATTGCCAGGGTAAGCAAACCTCCTGTTCGCTCTAGCTCTGTGGCTGCCGGCTGCCATCTTGGCTGGGTTAATTTGCATATAGTCACTCTGATTGGCTGGTGAGCGTGGCTTACAGTGTAGCAGAGTGACACCAATTAGCATATTACTCTTTTATTAGATTAGATAGTTGTGTATGTGCATGTGGCTGTGAGAGAGTTCTATGATATATTACTCCCTTTTTCTCTGACATCTCCAGGGTTGAATTCAGAGTGAAAATCACCAGCCTATATCCAGTTTACTTTTTAATTTTGAAAAAAAAGTCAGCTCCATAACCTAAATATAAATGAAAGACCTGTCTTAACTTGATTTTTGCTTGAGCTCTCTGTAAGATTTGACTCTGTTGACCACTCTACCATGTCTTGGAAAGCTCCCTTCTTAGACACCTACTGCACCATTCTCTGATCAGTAGTCCTGCCTGTGTGTTTCCAGATGAAGTTCAGTGTTTCACATATAATACATGAGACCCCATAGGCCTTTTCCCCCATGGTGAGTCATCATTCACTGTCTCAGTGGCACCCATGCCATAACTGCCTGAATCATCAGTCACCAATGTGTGCTCTGAGTCGGTCTCTTTCTTCTCTACCTTTTTTATATCTATGTTGTTCCCTCTACTTGGAGTATCCCTTTTTCCTACCTCTTCCTCCTTTTCCAATCTCCTCAGTAAGTTTCTTTTCAAGAAAAGAAAAAAAGTCAAAAGGGAAAACAAAACAGCATTTGTATTTATTGGCATCATCTAGCATGCCAGACTCCTTCCCCTCTTCCACAATATGACTTCATCATTTTTCATGGTTGTCTAGTGTTTGGCACATATCTCTCCTCATCACACTAGACTAAACTGAGCTCCTATGTGGCATAGGTTTAGTTCCTTCCACAATTCCGGGTATATACAAGTTAGTTAATAAAAATTTCTTGCAGTAATAAATTTAAAGAACAATAAATATTTGCTGTGAACAAGGTTCCCATAAAAAGAGGTAATTGGCATATAAATTAAATAATTTTAATAGGGAAATTAAATTTTTTTAAACTTCTACTTTGTAGATAATATTGCAAGCTTTCTACTAGATTAGAGCAAATGGGTTTTGGCTTTTCCATTAGCAAACAAACTATAGGTTAAAAAGTTAGGTATTACTGCAGAACATTATTTTTATAAAAAATGATTGCTACACACATAGAGTTTTATATATATATATATATATATATATATATATATATATATATATATATATATATATATATATATATATAATCTAAGTGACCAAATGACTGAATAACTGGTTGACCAGTTTCTATGACATGCACTGACCCCCAGGGAGCAGATGTTCAGTGCATGAGCTGGCTCCTGGTGGTTAGTGTGCTCCCACAGACAACCTCCTAAGGCTGGCCAACCTTCTGTGGTCCCTTCCCCCCTGCTGGCTGGCCAACCTCCCAAGGTCCTTCCTCCAGGTGGCTGGCCAACCTCCCAAGATCCCAACCTCCAGCTGACCGGCCTCCCATCAGCCCAAATTGGGGGTGGGGTGGGGTGGCTGGCCAACCTTCCGTGGTCCCTGCCCCAGTCAGCCAGCCAACTTCCCATGGTCCCTCCCCCTGGCCGGCTGGTCCCTCTGATCAGCCCTGATTACCAGCCAGGACAAGGGAATTCACTTGTGCATGAATTTGTGCACTGGGCCTCTAGTATTTTAGATATTATTTAAGTAGTACAATTAGATGAACTTTGAGCATATTTAAATAATTGTTCAAAATAGAAGAATCAATATAAAAGTGAACATATTTTAGTTTCAGCTACTGCTTCTTTTGAAATCTCCAAAGTAACTTTGAGGAAGATAATCAAAGAGCCTCTCAGCACCACAAGATCATTCAATGCTACACAATTAAATAACTTTTTTAATGCCTTTGTGTTTGAAAAATAAAGTTGATGAAATGAAAGTCTTTCCTGGAAGTAAGCTATAAAACTAGAACATTCCTTCCTCCTCTAGCAAGATGAATGAAATAGTGGACTCGAAAAGAGGCATAAAGTCAAAACAAGTAAAAAAACAATAAATATTTCCATTTATCTACGTGACATAATATTTTCCATAATTTTGCTTAAAATTTCCGAGATATGAATGCCTGTTAGTATTATTTTAGGAGGCTCTGCACACATTTGTTTTTATAAAAAAGTAATTTCCCTTTAATGCCAAAAGAATTATCTACAGTTTATTGATTTGTGATTGTCTATTTTCAAATAGACTTATTTAAAGGAAAAAAAATAACCTGAGATAATCTCCACTTTATTTGATACACATTTTTCATTATGTTAGTGAATTTAGCTATTTTCAATCCATAAAACTACACCCACTTCAGTTCCTATTACTTTTCTGCATATTTGACAATTACACTTTTTTTTTTTACTGCTACCTACTGCTGAACTAATTTTCTCACAGATTATGTTTGTCAGTCTCGTCCTATTTTTATCCCACTGCAGAGTGACTCATTGGTCTCCCATTTAACCAGCTCCATGCTCCTCAGTACAGTCCCAGTGTGGCTTATAGGAACACTGATATAAAAGCAAACCCATTTTAAATCATGTGTATCCTGCTGCAAAGCAATGCTTATGTCTAGCATTTTAAGGGTGGTTATTTTCTAACACCTGCCCTGGATGTATAAACAAGTCTATGTTGTTAGGCTGATTTGGAATGACTGGGCATACCACTAAATAATGTTGTAGTTTTGCATTAGAAATGAAGTCTCATAAAATCCTATTTGTCTAATTTATCCTTGGTGCTCAGCTTCAGGTAATATTGTTAAATTCTTATGTAATTATAATGCAAGCAATCTGACGTTCAGAACCAAGACTGTGTCAGCATTTTCTTTGTAAATCTCTAATCTCAAGGCTTGTAATCAAAAAATTATAATCGGTGATAAATCTTAGAATGCAAATTCTCACAACAAAAGGGAGTTGTGTCATTATTATTAGAAGTATAAGTATGCCTTTGCTTTGATTCTTTAAATATCTCAGGATAAGCCTATATTTGAGAAATACAATTACTTATAGTGAATATTTCTCCTGAGATACTGTTGTTTTTTTTT
>PVJC01012524.1:0-39565 GCA_004026665.1 Murina feae
CCACCTGCTGGCGTGCCTGACCAGCCTGGGTGAGGGGCTTTCAGGCTGCCCACAGCTCCCATTGACCCAACGTCCCAGCAAGGCTGGCTGGACACAGGTCTGGAGTTTTTTCTCCTATAATTGATACTGTTCCTTGATACACTGTAATTGATACACTGTTCCTTTAAGGCGGCCTTCTAACTACTAACGAAGCCTCTGCTTCACCTCGCAGCATCTATAATGAAACAATTGTTACTTTTACTGGTTAGGCCCGAGCTGCTCTCTCCTTCAGCTCCGGAGGATTCTATGATTGTTACAATGTTTCAAAGCTGTGTTTTTCTAGAGGCAGTTTAATTGGAGCTGAGCTGAGGGGCTCAGCTTCACTTTCCCTCCTGCGGCAATGGAAAGGGCTGTTTACTCAGGTCCGGGAGTGGCGGCCGCCATGTTGGCTGGGCTAATTTGCATACAGCCGCTCTGATTGGCTGGTGGGCGTGGCTTACCCTGTCTCGGAGAAACGGTTAATTTTAATATTTCGCTTTTATTAGTTTAGATGTTTCGGAGCCTGCCCGCCAAGGGCCGAAAACAGTATCGCTTTCGCTCCTGCTGCGACGGACGCTGCCTAAACGTTTACTCAGGTCCGTGAGTGGCGGCCGCCATGTTGGCTGGGCTAATTTGCATACAGCCGCTCTGATTGGCTGGTGGGCGTGGCTTACCCTGTCTCGGAGAAACGGTTAATTTTACTATTTCGCTTTTATTAGTTTAGATTAAGTGATCATCACAATCTTTTCTGCTTGTTCATTTATTTTTGGTTTTCTTTGTTTGTTTTTATTTTACTTTACCTGTTATACTTTTTAATTTTTTATTAAACTTATTGGGTTGAGCCCAGCCAATGCATCTCAGTGACTGAGTGTCGACCAGGAGGTTATGGTTGAATTCCCAGTCAGGACATCTGTCCAGGTTACAGGCTCGATCCCCAGTGGGGGACATACAAAAAGCAGCCAATTGATGATTCTCTCTCATCATTGATGCTTCCATCTCTTTTCCCCTCTTCCTTCCTCTCTCTGAAATCAATGAAAAGATATTTTTAAAACATTTATTAGGGTGACATTTTAAAAAATGTATTAGGGTCAACATTATCATATAGGCTTCGGGTGTACATCTCCATGACACACAATTTGTACATTGCACTGTGTGCCCACTACCCAAAGCCAAACATTAATTTTGTCTTTCAGATTCAATTGTTGATAGATATGTACTTATTTCCATTTTAGTGTCCTAATTTTTCATCTTTTTTCTTCTTCTTCTTAAAGAAGACCCTTTAACATTTTATGAAATACTGATTTGGAGGTGATGAACTACTTTAGCTTATTCTTGTTTGTGAAGCTCTTGATTTGTCCTTCGATTTCAAATGATAACTTTGCTGGGTAGAGTAATCTTGGTTGTAAGTTCTTCCTTTACACAACTTTGAATATTTCTTGCCATGCCCTTCTGGCCTAAAATGTTTTTCTGAGATCAGCTAACATTTGATTCTATGTCATCAGTGATATTTAGTTGCTTTCTCTGTGGGATCTTACTTGTACAACTAGTTTACAAGATCACTGAAAGGGAGGCTAGCCTTCTACTTATTAAACACCACACACAGCATAATATTAGCTCCAATATATTCTCCCACATTTGTTTGAGTCTCTGTTCATATATCTTCATTCTTTTATTACTCTGTTCTTCTGACAACATAATCTCCATTGATCTCTCTTCAAGTCTGTTCATTTTTTCTTCTGCCAGTTCACATTTACTGATGGACCCTGTTAGTGATTTTTTTTTTCCATTTCAGTTATTGTATATTGCTATTCCAAACTTTTCTGTTTCATTCTTTTCAAATAATTTCTATATTTTTATTAACACCTTTTTTTATGTTACATAGCCACCATACTCTCTTTTACATCTTTAATTATAAATTTTAAACATATCTCTCTTTGGCAGGCTTTTGTTTTGTTTTACTTCTTTTTCCCTAACAGATACCTTATACCTTCTTGTTTCTTTGCAAACATCTTATTTTTTTCTGGGAAATGAATATTTGAGATAACATATTGTGCAATTCTTAGTACTTATTCCCTGAACATACCCACTTTTCCCACCCCCAAGTTCAGGGCTCACTTTGACAGTGGTTTTGGCAGGGCTCTCTTTGGTTGTCTCTTTCCATCACACACTCATATATAAAGCCCCACTAATTGCCAACTAATTGCTCAATTTGGCAAAAATTGCTTCATAGACTAATGCGTTCAAATTAAGCTCCTTTGAAAAAAACAGTTCCTAAATTCAATATTGGAGAATTTTTCCTGAACTTAGAAAGACTCTACCTAGCTGTCTCTCCTCCATTTTTCTCTAGCAAGCAAGCTGTTCTACAGTTTTACCTAAGAATTTAATCAATCAATCAGTTGCTTTCACCACAACTTCCATTGTTTAGAAAATGCCATTTTTGAAGCTCTCTATTCTGTCTTTTCTTTTATCAGAATCATGCTGGCTTGATAAAAACTGTCCTGATTTGCAGCTTATGGTTAGTCTTGTTGTTGGGTAGTATCAGTCCTCTTACTTTGCTGTTCTTTTTTAAAAAATATATTTTATTGATTTTTTACAGAGAGGAATAGAGAGTTAGAAACATCACTGATAGAGAAACATCGATCAGCTGCCTCCTGCACCTCCCCTACCAGGGATGTGCCTGCAATCAAGGTACATGCCCTTGACTAGAATTGAACCTGGGACCCTTCAGTCCACAGGCTGATGCTCTATCCACTGAACCAAACCAAGTTAGGGCTTACTTTGCTATTCTTAAGTATTGTTCCCCTTGCATATAAACTTTAGAATCAGTTTGTGAATATGTATGAAATAACCTGCCGGTATCTTGTTTGGAATTACATTGAAGTTGGAAAGAAATAATTTTTTAATAACATTGAGTTTTCCTATTCTTGAATAAAGAATATTCCTTGAAATATTTATTTATATTCTTTGGTTTGTGTTGTGTTTTTTAAATTGGAACTCTATAGTTTTCTGCATAAAGATCTTCTATATATTTATTAGGTTTCTTCCTAATAGATTTTCTTTTTTAATGTTAATATAAATGAGCATTATTTATTTCATATTTCAATGTTTTATGGCTGATTGATTTGGTAGTCCCCAAGAACACACTCAGTAATGCTGAATTATTAGAAGAGCTTGAAAAACTCAGAAAAACTTTTACAATCATGGTTATTAATTATTGCAGTAAAAGGATATACATTCAATTAGCAAAGGCACATAGGATATAACTTGTGAGAGAACAAGCACAAGCTTCAGGGGTGTCCCCCTAGTGGAGTCTCACACAGGTACACTTCATTTTCTCAGAAACAATATGTGACAATATGTTCAAAGTGTTGCTAACCAAGTAAGGTCAGCCAAGCTTGGTGCTCAGTGTTTTACTGGAGGTAAGTCACATAGGCATACAGTATGACCAACTTTCTCTACTCAGACTCCAACTTCCCTGAGCAAAACCTTTGTTCACCATAAATTACATCTGTTAGCATAGATTGTCTGATCCATTTGGTACCACTCAATCTGAAGCATCAGGTGTATCAAAAATAGTATCATAAAACACATTTTCAGCATAAACTATCTGATAATAAGTGTAGCATGTCTCCAGACCTGTCACAGAAAAGCACTCTGATCAGAAAGAATATTCCAAGATTTTAGAGCTTATCAGCAGGATCCAAGAAATTTCCAGTTCTAAAGACAGCCCTTTATGATAAACCCTCAGCTAATATCATACTCAATGGTGAAAACCTGAAAGCTTTTCCTCTATGATTAGGAACAAGGCAAGGATGTCCATTCTCACCGCTTTTATTCAACATAGTGCTGAAAGTCCTAGCCAGAGCAATCAGGCAGGAGAAAAAATTAAAAGGCATCCAAATAGGGAGGAACTCAAACTGTCACTCTTTATAGATGACACGGCTCTGTATACAGAAAATTTTAAAGCCTCTACCAAAAAACTATTAGGAACAATAAACAAATACAGTCAAGTTGCAGGATACAAAATCAATGTGCAAAAATCCATTGCCTACCTGTATACTAACAACAAAACTTCAGAAAAAGAAATGAAGAAAACAATTTCTTTGAAATTGCAACCAAAAGAATAAAATACCTAGGAAAAATTTAACTAAGAGCGTGAAAGACCTATATACTGGATATTGCAAAGCATTATTAAAAGAGATAGAAAAAGACAAAACAAAAAGGAAAAATATTCTAAGTTCCTGGATTAGAAGAATCAACATAATTAACATGGCCATATTACTCAAGGCAATCTCCATAAAAATCCAAAAGTCATTAAAAAAATAGAATAAGAAATCATCATATTTGTATGGAATCACAAAAGACCCTGAATCACCATAGCAATTCTGAGAAAAAAGAACAAAGCTGGAGGTATCACACTACCTGACTCCAAATTATACTGAAGAGCTACGACAATCAAAACAGCAGGTAAATACAGATTAGAATTCTCAGAATTTCTTTGTCATGACTGGTGTGCCTGCCCATTCCATTCCATGTGACAGACTTTCTCAATTCTGATACAATTGACATTTTGAGAGTGATGGACAATTCCTTGTTATGGAGAGCTAAGCCCCCCTATGCTTTGTAGAGTAGTTTAGTAGCATTCCAGGCCTCTACCCTCTGGATGCTACCCAATGATGAGAACTAAAAGTGTTTCCAGATATTGAAATATCCCCTGGGAGGCAAATTTATCTACAGGTGAAAACTGCTATATGAAAGTTAGAATCAAAAGGAAATGGTAGCTCTAGATCTTAATTCCATTCTGACACCATCTAAAAGGTATGTTATAGCCAGAGAGAGAAAATACCTATGAGTGACATAACAAATGTATTTATTAAACTCTGCAACACCTTAGAAACCAAACAATGTTCCCTTCGAACCTTGAAGTGCTCAACACCCAGGGCAGGAATCCATTTTCTTTTTTCTTCTCTAGAGACTGAGAACTGGCAGCGCCAGGGGGCATAGTGGTCAGCAGAGATTGTGCCTGTGGATTGTCAGAGCAGCAGAAGTGAACTGGGGCTCAAGGCAGACTCTGGACCAGCAGCAGCGATAGTCATCAGCAGCAGCAGTGAGTCACAAGCTACCGAAGTATTGACAGTGACACTGGGATACAGCAAATAGCATATAGACAGAAGGTGCCTAAGGCTAAGTTTCCAAGGCACCTACAAATAATAGTGGCTGGTTAAATCTTAAAATGGCCAGAGTGATCTGTGCTTTCACACTAAGCTTAGATCCGAGGACATAATTTGTAGGAGAAGTACCGCTAAAGAGGGTAAGGAGCCCAATTTCACATTGACACTAAGGACAGGTGACTCCCCTGAAATAGCCCAGCTGTATTTGAAGGGGTAGGAGAAGCTACTTTAAAGAGGCCTTCAATCCTGAGTAGCTAAGTAGGGGAAATAAAATAGCAAACTCTGGCCAATAAAATTAAAATAGGCTTATTTGAATTCATGAGCAATTAAGAACTAGGAAAAGTAGGGTTATGTACAAATAAACACATGAATTCAGTGGTTCACACTAGTAGTAAAAAATGAAGTTCTAGAGAGATTTAAGCAACTCTTTATTATATACTTCATGACTACCAAGAAAAATCCAAAACTGATTAAGTCATATTTTTTCTTCATTTTAATAAATTTATGCTTAAATGAACTTGTGATTCTATCCTATCAGTGTCTAGTTCAAGTCCACTTGATCCTTTGAAGGTAAAATGCAATTTTTTTATCAGTGATTAGATTATTTATGAAGCTTATCATACATAATTTAATATATGATTAAAATACAATGATTTCAAACATGGAATATTAAGAAAAGATATGAAGTGTGGAAATAAGTTAGGAAAATCACAGCAATCAACCTCCCTTAGCATATAGTATCAACTATTTAGTGGCTAGTGCAAATCTTATATATGCAAATGGTGGTAAAGTGAAACTTCCTTATATGGCATAGTGATTGTACATATTTACAGTCTCTCCTGTAAAAACCATTATAATGACAGTAAGATAATGAAGGCATAAATTCACAAAGGCAATGGGAAAAGGAGAAGAGATAATAGCTGGGAAGTGACTTTAACTGTTCTCAGATGTGCAAGGGATGGAAGAGCTAACATTCATTTGGTTAGAGGAGGAAGTTATAACTTGAGTGGCTACAGAGGTTGATACCAGTAAGAGTCAAATCTACTTTTTCCCATAGAATCTCCCACGTGTTCAGGAATTAGAGATTTAATTTACCATTGGGGTGTAGGTCAGGTGCTAAATGAAAAATAGGGCCACCTCTAGCATGATAGATACATGTGAATACTTTTTAAATATTTTTGTAAATTTTAAAAATCAATAAGGGAAATGTTACATTCAGCATACATGGCCTCACCCATTTTCATCTTAAAAATAACAATAAACATATACCCTCGATCAGCCATGGAATTGCTGAAATGTTCTGAAGAGAGACTCCTCATTGTACAGTGAGAAATATGTGCTGGCTTGGTAAAATTGGTTCTCTATAGCAATAATTTTTAGCCAGTATGCTGCAGAATTTTTAAAATATGCAATACCTGACTATTTAGTCAGGGGCACTGACTTCTTTTTCCTTAGATTGTCATATTAAAAAAAAAATGACAACTTGCCCTAGCCGTTTGGCTCAGCGTTGGCTCAGTAGAGTGTTAGCCTGGAGACCAAAGGGTTCTGGATTCGATTCCTGACAAGAGCACATACTTCAGTTGCAGACTCTTCCCCCTCCTGGGCCCTGATCTGGGCTCATGCAGGTGGCAAACAATCAATGTGTTTCTCTCACATCATTTCTCTCTGTCTTCCCTCTCTCTTCCACTATCTAAAAATCAATGGAAAAATAACCTCAGGAGAGGATTTAAAAAAAAGAAACGAAACAGCCAACACAACAATAGCCATTCACTGTAAATGAATCAAAAGTATACACTTTTTTATATTGGCAAAAATATAACTTTGGTATGCTGCAGAATTTTAGTAGTTGGTTTATGTGTGCCATGAGATGAAAAGTGTTGAAAATGATTGCTCTTATGTGATCTTTATGCAAATCAGATATAGTTGTACTTGACTTAACTGTGAACTATACAAAATCAAAAGTTCTGGGACACAAGGCTTCTGCTAGTATTTACCAAACAGGCTCTTGATTATTAATAGATTTCCTGGATATACCAGGGAGCCCTGACCACCTGCCCCCAGAATGTAGCCAGCTCAGCAAATGTCCAATCAACTCTGAATTAGAACTCAGTTTCATGTGTTTTGGGGGAAGCAAGACAATTGTCTGAGTATGATCACTTCTGAATGAGCTAACTATGGAAGATCCACCCAGGACTATAGCCATGGCAACCTTTTGTAAAGAATTTCCTCAGATAGCCAATCTGGGTTTCCTCTTACAAGTACCTGTCTCCCTAAACTGATGTTGCAACAAGTAAAATAAAATCTAGCCTCACCCTGATTTATTCACCTTGTGTTCTAAGGGTATTACCTTTCCCATGAAAGATCCTGAATCCTTGTTCTTTAATGAATAGAAGAGGTTAGGAGATGATATAGAACACGACAGAATAGTAGAATAGATGGTGGGACATAGATACAAGTGAGACACCACATATATTTTGCTTCAAGGCAGTGTTCCTTTACTATGACTGTAAATAAAGAAAAAAAAAAGTGAAATTGGTTAAAAATGGATTTGGAATTATTAGACCAGACAATTATTGCTTCTATTAGTGGGAGACTGAGACAAATTGAATAAAATTGGGCCTTGCTGATATGAGAGATAGAGTATGAGGAGACATGGGAGAACACATGGAGAAGAGACAAGTGTTGAAAATAAAGATCAAATAAAAACTTATATAGGGAATTGGGTATCCAGCTCTTTGGCTCTACCCATTTCTAGAATGGATGTACCAGGTGTACCAGTTAATAATACAGATTTTGAAATCCAAGAAAACATGATAATTTCAAGAGAAACATCAAAAGTGCTTTATTCAAAGTAATGTCCATTGCTAGCTACACATTTCCCCATCTTTCAGGTAATTTGTGGATACTGTCCCAAAAGAACTTTTCTTGATTTGAGGCAAACCATTCAGAGACCCAATTTTCCATTTCTTCATATGTTTTGAAGTGCTGCTCAGGAAGTGCATATGCCATTGATCAGAACGAGTGGTAATCTGAAGGAGCAAGGTCTGGTGAATACAGTGGGTGGGTTAATACTTCGCAGGCAAGATCTTTTAATGTGTCTTTAACTGTTTCTGTAATGTGTGATGGTGGGGCATCATGAAGCAAAATTACTTTGCTGTGTCTCCTAGAACATTCTGGTCATTTCACAATCAAAGTGTGGTTCAAATTGATTATTTCTTGTTGGTAGCAATCAGTATTAATGGTTTCACCTCCTTTTAGAAACTCATAATACACCACACCTTCCTGCTCCCACCAAATGCAGAGCATTGTCTTCTTTCTGAAGCGATTTGGCCTTGCAGTTGATGTTGATGGTTGACCTGGATCAATCCATGATTCTGTATGTTTGGGATTCTCAAGATAAATCCACTTTTCATCGCCAGTCACAATTCAATGCAAAAAAGACGTTCTTTTGTGCCATTGAAACAACATTTTACTGATGATTTTTCGGTTTTTCATCTGTCTTTCATTCAGTTGATGTGGAACTCATTTTCCTTCCTTTAAAATCTTTCCTATTGCTTGTAAACAATCAGAAATTGTTTGCTAAGCAATGTTTAGTCTTTATGAAAGTTGTTTTTTTAATTTGACATGCATCTTCATCCAATAATGCTTATAATGGTTGGTATTCAAACTTTTTTGGTTGACCTGGATGTTCTTTGTCTTTCACATAGAAATCATCACTTTAAAAGCATTTAAATTAGCATTTACAAGTATCTTGAGATGGAAAATGTTCACCATAAGCTTCCCAAAGTATTGGGCAGTACTTTTCTTCAAAATAAAGTAATAAATTATAACTTCCTGCAAATGCTCTTTTTTTTGGTATGAAATTTGATAGTTTTAAGTGTAAAAATATCTATGATGTTAACACCTTCAGCAAATTTGACATATGAAGCTTTGAAGCTTGTTGTCAATACAACAAAATAGCATACATATCAAATAGCATATATATCAACATATGTGTAACTCCATCTATTGAAAAAAATCTGCATTACTAACTGGTACACCTAGTAGCTTGGATTATATCTCATTTTAATTAGGGCATAGCTTCTGAGGATTAAATTAAACCACCCCAGAGAAAGGGGCATCTATATATTAAACATTGTTTTATCCTTAATTTAAAAAAGCTAGTTTATCATACATTCAAACTACAGTAAACTCATCAATAAGTCTTGTCCTCTTATATAGACAACAATCATACTTCAATGACTCACTCTTTAAAGGTGATTCTGTTATAAAACTCTGGAAAAATAGCATAGGAGAAAACTTGGATGACTGCTATGGTGATGTCTTTTTAGATAGAATACCAGGACACAATTCAAGAAAGAAATAATCAGTAAGTTGGATTTCACTAAATAAAATCTGCTTTGTGACAGATAGTGGCAAGTGAATTAGCGGACAAGCCACATTCTGGGAGAAAATGTTTGCAAAAAACACATCTGATAAAGGATTGTTATCCAAATTATGCAAAGAAAACTTATAACTCAATAACAAGAAAGCAAATAACCCATTTAAAAATGGGCTAAGACCTTAGCAAACACCTCACCAGAGAAGATACAATTAGAAAATAGGCATATGAAAAGATACATCATATCTTATGTCATCAGGAAATGCAAATGAAAACAATGAAATGTCACTACACACCTATTGGAATGGCCAAAATCCAAATCACTGACACTACCAAATGCTAACAAGGATGTGGAGCAACAGGGACTCCCCACTCATTGCTGAATGCAAAATAGAACATCTACTTAAGAAGATAGTTTGGCAATTTCTTAGAAAGCTAAACAGTCTCTTGCCATATGATCAAGTAATCCTACTTCTTGACATTTATCCAAAGGAGTTGAAAACTTATGTCTACTTGTGGATGTTTACAGCAGGTTGCCAAACTTGAAAGTAACCAATGTATCCCTCAGTAGATTAATGGATAAATAAACTCAGGTAGATCCAGAACGCAGAGGAATATCCACCTAGATTTCTAAGTTATACTGAGTATCTCTCATCATAAATTTAAATAAATGCAAATCATAGTATCCAATATAATAAAGAGGTAATATGCAAATTAATCCTCATACCCTCACAAAATGGCTGTCTACAACCAGGTCAGCAGGAGGTTAATGAGGGACAACCAAATAACTGAACAAGCAGACTGCAAGGGGTAACTAGGTCAGCAGAGGGGTTAGTGAGAGACGACCAGGTTGGCGGGGTGGGGGGGAGGGGGGTCAGGGAGTAGGGCAGTTAGGGGTGACCAAGAAAGCAGGGAGGGAGCAGTTAGGGGTGATCAGGCTGGCAGAGGGAGTCAATTGGGGGTGATCAGGTCAGCAAGTGGGGGCAGTTAAGGATGACCAGGCAGGTAGGCAGGTGAGTGATTAGGAGCCAGTGGACCAAGATTATGAGAGGGATGTCCAACTGCTGCTTTAGGCCCAATCCCCAAGGGGTCTTGGATTGGAGAGGGTGCAGGCTGGGCTGAGGGGATCCCCCCCATGCACAAATTCCATGCACTGGACCTCTAGTATTATTATACTGTCAGAACATCAGTTTAAAGAAAAATAAACAGACTTTTGAATAACACTAAAAGTAAACATTTGACTTTCTTTTTTAACTCTGTACAGCAATTAAAATTATGCAAATTATATTAGCAGCACACATATATGGTAAATTAAGTTATACCTAAATTTCTGTATAATTTTCCTCTTCATGTAGTGATTGAGTGTGGGATATGTAGCATATCTCCCACAATAATGCTTAGTACCTTGTGTTTAATAAATTTTACCATAGGCCATCTTTTAGTGCAGTATTATCTTCTGTGGTTTTATTTTATTATTACAGTTATTATGTATGGGCTGGTAATAATATTATTATTTATAATATATATATATATATATCTACATATATCTCTCTATATATATGTATATGTGTGTGTGTGTGTATATATATATAAATATATATATATATATATAATCTCCACTAAGAAAAGAGAAAGATACAAATTGACCATACATTCACGATGCCCACCAGGCAATCAGGAGTGAGTATGCAAATTATCCCAACAAAGATGACAGGTTAATTTGCATATGCAGGTGTTTCGCACCACCCCAACCACTCTGGGCCTCTGGACAGTGTGGGAAGGTGGAAAGGCAGCTCTGGGATGCAACGAAGGCAAAAAGGAGGCTTCAGCCAGAATCAAGGCATTGCCAGCAACCAGGGGAAGGGAGGCCCATTCTTGCATAAATCTTCATGCATCGGACCTATAAAATATATATATATATATATATATATATATATATATATATATATATATATGAATATACAAGATTTACTCCATAGACTATCATAATACCAATAAATATTTCTGTGGCCCTGGCCAGTTTGACTCAGTGGATGGAGTCTCGGCTTGCAGACTGAGAGGTCCCGGGTTTGATTCCAATCAAGGGCATGTACCTTGGTTGCGGGCACATTCCCAGTGGGGGGGGGTGTGCAGGAGGCAGCTGATTGATGTTTCTCTCTCATCGATCTTTCTAACTCTCTATCCTTCTCCCTTCCACTCTGTGAAATATCAATAAAATATATTTTTAAAAAAGATTTCCATGTTTATAAAGCTAACTAGAGGCCTGGTGCACAAAATTTGTGCACTGGGGGAGGGGTGTCCATCAGCCCAGCCTGCACCCTCTCCAGTCTGGGACCTCTCAAGGGATTTCTGATTGTCCATTTAGGCCCGATACCAATGGAGATCTTGTCCCCCACAACTGCCCTCCCCATTGGGATCAGGTCTAAATGGACAATAGGACATCCTTCTCACAATCCAGGAATGCTGCCTCCCAACCGCTTGCCTGCCTGCCTGCCTGATTGCCTCTAACCGCTTCTGCTTGCCAGCCTGATCACCCCCTAACCATTCCTCTGCCAGCCTGATTGACACTTAACTGCTCCCCTGACAGTTCAATTGCCCTTAACTGCTGTCCCCTGCTGGCCTGGTCTCCCCAACTGCCCTCCCCTGCAGGCCTTGTCCCCCCGCAACTGTCCTCCCCTGCAGGCCATCTTGTATCCACATGGGGGTGGCCATCTTGATCACATGGGGTGACCAACTTTTATGTGGGAGTGATGGTCAATTTGCATATTACCTCTTTATTAGATAGTATATCTAGAATAGGAAAATACATAGAGAGATAGATTAGTGGTTGCTTAGGGTGAAAGACAGGAGGATGGGGAGGGCAATGGAACCTAGTATGAGGATTTTTTAGGGGAGATAAAAAGGAAATATTTTAAAATCAGATTGTAGTGATTGCTGTACACTGAAACATTGAATTGTGTACTTTAAATGAGTACATTGATTGCATGTGAATTAAATCTCAAAACACTTTTATTAAAAGGTAAAAAGGAGATGGGGAGCATTCATACTTGTCTGGATGATTTGCTGCTCATTGGAATAAATCATGTTGGAATGTGTTACTTCCCATCTTAGACCTAAGAGGGGATTTTAAGTCAGGAGTTTTCTGACTTTACTTATTCTGGTTTTTTTCTGTTTCTTTGTGGTTTTTTTTGTGTGGTTTTTTTTTTTTTTTTTTTTGCTTTTTGTGGCAACTTCTCAGATGGGAAACCTGAGAAAAAAAGAAGAAGCAATGTCTCTCTAAAGAGAGAGTATATTCATTGGCAATGTGTCCGGAAGCTAAGGCTGAAGAGTGGGGCATTGCTAGTGAGGCATTTTTTGTAGCAATGAATAACAGGGCTTTAAATTGCACTGGCTCAGAAGTTTGTATAAACCAGACTATTTTGTAAGAAATGATATTCTAAAACAGTATTATAAGGATTATATTCTTCTAAATAATATATTTTTGTAAATTAGATATATATTTAATACAAGTATAATTCTGCACACGAACTACTCAGACATCTAAAATATTTAGATGCTATAAAATGTTCTATATTTGGCAGGTCTTATTGATTTGAAAAGATACTCACTTTCTTTAATAAGGTAAATTAATAGGGATATAGTCATTCAGCTGAAAAAAAATGAAATTAGAGCCTATGATGGAATTTCCCGTGTTATAGGCAGATTCTGAATATGGCTGTTAACAATTTCTCCCTTCCCTGTACGTGTGCCCACCTCTCTTGTCAAGAAATGAAATCTGTTCCCGATCCTTGAACATGGCCTGAAAACGGGACCTGCTTTGACACTGAACCTAGCTTTCGAGTGGCGTGGCAGCTTCTGCTTTTGCTCTGTTAGGTGAAGTGAATTGCCAGGAAGAACTGAGGAAAAGCACTTGAGGTACTCTTTAAGCATCAGAAACTTTCTGAAGGCCTTTGGAGAAGGCTGACCCTGCTTCTTTAATTTCTTATGAAAATCTTCTTGTTGTCTATGTGATCCTTTGAGAAGAGAAGGACGTGTATGGTAGGTACTGCTGGACCGTTTTTTCTCATGAAAATATATGCCCAGGAGTTGCTTCCTGCAGTTGTGTTACTAAATGAGTGTCCTAGATAATGATCATAATTTTCTCCATGATTGCTCTCACTAAAAGGGAAAACCAGAAGTTAAAAGATTTCTCTAGTCTCCTCTAACTTATAATTTATCCTGAAAGCTGAAATAAAAGCATGTCCCAGATGACACAGCAGTAACCCTTTTCCATCAGGTGTTCCTGTACTTGAAGTTCCGGAGCTATACAATCTAAAGTAAATATGCCTGCTCTGGAGAAAAGAATTGATTCAGTGTTAGCCTATGTCATCACAAAATCATTTCTGATTGTGAGTTACTTTTAATTTTTTTTAAATGAATATAGGGAAGTCTAAAGAACAGTAGGAAAAGAGGGAACTGAGAGGAAAAGATCCAAATACTCTTCTTACTTTTTCTTTATATTTGCAGAGTCAGCTGTTTCCCTCCATGGTCGGATCACTATTGAAAAAATTTTTAAATTTAAAATTGTACCTCCTCAGACTAGTCTGCTATAAAGGAAAGGCTATGAGAAATAGAGAAAGCCCATACTGTGTTCTTGCTTCCTCTTTTTACTTATTTATAAACCAAGAATATAACACATTATTTCAAAAACAAAAAAATGAATATACTTTTTAAATGATGCATAAGTTGCCTTTTCCCATAAATGTAAATACTATTTTAGTATTTAGTAAATATAGATTTTAGGAGATGTATTTTTGGAAAATATAGTGCCTATGACAAAGATGGCTAATACATTTTAGTTTACATGCCACTCTGATAAATGGATAATGATTCCAGCAAGGTTGAGTTATAGAATTAACATTGCTAGTGTGAAAAAGTATCATGATTAATTATATCTACAATAGATACACGAAGTATAACTATGCTAATAATATTATTTCTGTTCTGTGGTAGTAACACCTGAATTAGAAAATACAGAAAATCAGACATAGAAAACAGGAATCATTAATTACAAAAAGTTAACCAACAGGAGCAATGCATATTCTAACAGGAAAATGGCTTACTGAGGCTTCCTTGTTGATATGGCTGGAAATTTCATTATTTTAAAAAATGCATAAATAACTACTGTCATGGCCAGTGTGGCTCAGTAGTTGAAGTGTTGGCCCACACACCTAAGAGTCATGGGTTCAATTCCCAGTCAAGAGCATGTACTGGTTTAAAGGTTGGATTACTGACCCTGGTCTGGGTGCATGTGGGAAGCTACCTGTTGATGTGTCTCTCTCACATCAATGTTTCTAACTCTCTCTCCCTCCCCCTCCTTCCCTTCCACTCTCTCTAAAAAACAATGGAAAAAATACCCTTGGGTGAGGATTCATCATAATCATAACAACAAAAATACATAGCTACTTTTACCAAATGGCAGGTATGACAAAATATTAGGCCAAAGCAGATTTGTGACATATGATACCTTTTAGTTGCATTTGAAGAGTAGTATACATTCTCCTAGGCCCAACTCAAAATAACAATATTGCCAATTATTGGACCAAGAGTCCAAAAATATATTTGAATGATCTATAGCACAAGCACATTTATAGAGGATGATGCAATGTCCTGTACCAACATTTTCTCTCTGAGCTCTGAGACTATAAGCAAGATAATATTCTTTGATTGAGGAGTATTTTCTTATATTTAATGTGTCTACTTCTTTTTACATCAGATAACAAAGGAGAGAATATAGAAATTCCAGAGAAATGGAAGACAGGATTCATATGTAAGAAACATTATTGATGAATGTGGTCCATGGAAGAGAAAACACAAGTAGGAACATAGCAGGGGTGAAAGGAAGGCACAAGCATGGAAGGTGGTACATACAATCTTTTTCTTCAACAGGATACTTTGGGGAAAGGTTAACAATATACATACTAGTATATACACAAAAATTCACTCTATAGCAAATAAATGCAGAAGTTGAATAGCAATGAATGTTGAACATAGCATTGCTCATAGGTATTTACAGATATAGATGAGTATGAATAATATAAAATGCACAGATCTCAGTATAACCAAGAGTCTCAGCCTCTTGGCCATTAATATTCAGAATTATGAAAGAATCTGTCTTCACTAACACCTCGTAGATGTCTTGGAGAATAAAAAACGAGCTAATGGTGTTCAGCAATAGAAAGATAGAAAAGCAAGGATAGGAATAATGTATATAAGAGAAAATGTTTAAGTGAACCAACTACAAAGGGATTTGCAAAGCATGGCAATATAATGCCTGAGGAGTTGGGAGAATCTTTGGTTGGAGATTCTGAAGAGATTTTCAGGGAATCTCAAAAGAATTGGTACAGATGCTATAAAATTTATATATGATGGCTGCATATTCTTCCAGCTACACTTTTACTGTGATTTATTCTCGCAGCAAAGTGAAACTAAGTTGTTTGTGGTAGAAATATAAAGGCTTTCTGACTATAGTTTTCTTACGAGTAACCTACTGGAGGACTTTGAATGCTTTCAAGCTTCATGGAAAGACCTTTTATAATAAATTGTGTTTTTCATGTTAAAAAGGAATCTTCAAAAGAAGTTGTTAACATAATTTAGGTATGATAAGTTTGACAGTAAATGTCATTATCAGAGTCCCATTTACAGCTTTCTGAAGTTAAAAAATATATTCTTCCTACATAGGCAAAAGCCTCATGGTATCTAAAAAATTTCACCCAGTATATTAATATTCTACATCTGCCCCTTCATTTTGAAGGTTACCCAAGTTAAATGGTTTTCATGATATTTGGGCTTTTTTATCTATTGAACAAAGATGCAGTGCTCTCTGGTATTCAATATAGAGGGAATATAAAAATTTAAAGGATGAGATAAAAGATAAAAATATGAGAAGACATTCTCATGTTTGCCTCCTGCATACCAATGCCTCATCTTGTATGCAACAGTAGGATGACCAGCCTCCACTTTGAATATTATTGGTGCAAGTAATGTGAAAAACATGGATAAATAATAAGTCAGAAAATCCATGTCATTCAAAGTTTTCCTAAATTTAGCATAAAACCAAGATGAATTATCCTTATTTTTAGCCTTCTCTAAAGATGGAGTGTCACTTAATTGAGAAATTCACCACTTCTACATACAAACTGCTAAATTTCATATACTGAAACATTTAATTATTTCCTGTTAGATTTTTCTGGATTTCTGAGTTTTGTTTTATAAATAAACAATTAATGCAAATGTTCAATAAACAACAAAAGCACTTTAAAAGAATTAAGTACTGATGTGTTGGCAAGTAAATCTTGAAAAATTCGTCATTAAAAATAAAAGAGAGAGATGAGTGGAACAGAAAACAGCACCAAAATGAAATTCTGTAAAAACAAAACAAACAAAACCCTGCAATTAGACTGATCCTGATTTTTAAATTAGGACACATGACTTTGAAATGTCAAGGGGAAACCAGTTAAAATTCAACAGGAAGAGAGAGTTAGGAAGGAGTGTTATAACAAAAACCTGGCTCCGTCATATTTTCCCCCACAAGTGATATCTTACAAAGAATAAAAGTGAAAGTTTAATTTTTTAAGTTCATGCTCTGTGTAACATTTCTAAATTGCTTACACTATTATGAATATTACACTTAAACGTTTCAGTTCTAAACACACAAGATCAAAGCAGGTACTTGAAGTAAGACAAAAAATAAATAAGTAAATTCTTCTATTATGACGTATTAATTGCATTGAGTGGTTCAGTAATCTGATGAAATGAGCCAATTGCTTTGACATCATTTGACACAAGTTCAGAATATATCTGGTCTACCAGTTTATTATTTTTTTCTATCATTCATAAGACCTATGGAGTACATATTTCATTATATTTTTTTCATTTCCAAAAGTGAAAGATTAAGATGAAATTATTTAGTTATCGTCCCTCCTGGCCAGTCCTTTGTTTGCCTGACTCCCTTCCCTGATCTCACAATACTAATCAATATATCTGGGAAAATCATCCATAAAATCAGAATAATTCTCTAAACTAATGACTCCATTACCATAATATAGTTCCTGTATTTATTAATATATTTATTCAGTAAGTATTCATTGACATTAAGTGTTAGTCTTCCACATTACCAGCCTCACAATGAAATTTGGGTAAATAAATAAGCAAAAAGATAAATAGCATATGGAATAAAGATACGTAATAGCATGAATACAATTTAGAAAACTGAGGAAACTCTAGTGGTAAGGCTATACATATTCATAGTTAACTAAGGAATGAACAGCTAAAATATGGGATTAAGTCAGATGTAGAGAAAAGGACACATGAAAAAAGTAACAAGACATCAGATTTTGTTATAACTGCCACTTACCACCTTGGGCAAGTAACTTAAAAATTCTGAATTTTAGTTTTTGATTGATTATGTTAGAAAGAGAAAATAAAAACTACTTCCCAGGATTTTTCTAGAAAGTGAGTAATGATTTCTGGCTTCTCTAATGGTGGGACTATAATATAGAACAGTTCTCCCTAAAGAAGCCTGGAAATGTTTCCAAACCAAGGTCTAGGAGAAGACAGCTGAGACCTGGAGAAGCAAGTTTGGCAGTCGGGGATGATTTTCCCCTGGGGATTTTTGTCAGTCTGGAGAAGATCAGCAGATATCTGAGCATCCAAGAAGATATTTTTGACATATTCACAGTGTTTGAGAGTGCGAGTTGGAATACAGAGCTAGCCAAGGTGTGGATTATGACAAACCCCATGTGCTTTGTATTAGGATCCTGAAAGTTGCATCATAGAAAAAAAATAAAATAAAATAGAAAATAGAATTGTCTTAGTAAAGAATGAAATCACTTTCAAACATTTCTAATCCTGAAGGTAGAGAAGTAATTACTAATTGTTGGTGGAGTGTGTGAAGAAGTCTACTATAAAGATTCAACTTTACATCCCAGAGTGGCTCAGAGTATCTTCTATAGAAAAATGAAAAAAAAAAATGAGAGTACAAGTGGAAAGTCAGTTGTCATATTCAGAGAATAGACTTAGGAGACTGAACAAATTTGATTTGTTAATATATCAGAAGTTCCTGGGAGAAGATCATGGAATTGTAAATCTAGAAAACTAATCTGGCAGAGACACATAGGAAGAATGTGACTTGTGAGTTTCCAAGAATGAGAAGACCTATTAGACCTATTAGAAATCCGTTGATTTTTTCCCAGGTAACACTGTGGGCTCTAAGTGGAATGATAGTAATGAACACTGAATTCTTTAAGAAAGTGTAGTTAGAAAACATTCCTCTAAGCAGATTTGCAGCTCTATTATTAATAAGTAGAATAGTGAACATTTTGATTTTCTCATGGAGAGGTTAGAAAAACTAGCCTCTCTATATAATAATTCCCTAAGCCCCGATTTTAGTGACAACCAAGAAACCAGGCTGAATAAATTTAAGCTTCACTCTAATATTCCCAGTGTCATAGAAACGTAGTTCTGTCCTACTTTTTCTCAATACGAGGGACTTCTTGGTTTACTAGTGTCCATTATAATTTTGAAAATTATTCCAACCCACAATATTAGTTTAATTCCAGTAACCTAAAAAAAAGAAATCTTGAAGTTTGCCCAGAGGCCATAAAAGATGAGGTGTCTAAAAAATGTCTAAATGAGAAGGGATATTTGCCTCAGACTTCGGAGAATTATAGCAGAAAAGACAGCAATAGTTTTTCCTTCCAATGGGACTCTTTCAAATGAATAGATGCTGTCTTTTCTAATGGTGTCATTGCCAAAGGTATTGAGGATTTCAGTGTTAGAAACAGTTATACTGTCCTGACATTATTGGAAATAATGAAATGGTGAACCATATGGGGTCTTGGTTTGAAAAATCAACTATGTTAAGATTTTTTTAGAAAAGGCACATATATGTGTACACTTACATATCTATGTACACATGTGCTCAAGTATATATTTTCACTATCTATACATTTAGGAATTAGTGATTTTAATTGAGATATAATTTCCATAGACCATTATATTAGTTTCAGGTGTACAACTTAGTTATTAGATATTAGTATATATTACAAAATGATCACTGCAATAAATCTAGTTAACACCTGTCACCACTCTTAGTAGTTATTTTTTCCTGTGATAAGAACATTTAAAATCTTCTCTCTTAGTAGCTTTCAAATATATTGTACCAAAAAATGTATTGTACACTGTTGGTGGGAATGTACATTGGTGTAGCCACTTTGTAAAATACTATGGAAGTTATTTAAAAAATTAGAAGTAAAACTACCATATGATCCAGCAATTCCACTTCTGGGTATTTATCCAAAGGAAAGAAAAACTTCAACTTGAAAGATATCTGCATCTCCTTGCTCATGGTAGCATTGGTGACAATAGCAAAGAATGAAAGTAACCCAAATATATATTGATGGATAAATAAAATGTAGTATTATATACAATAGGGTGTGATTTAGCCATAAAAATAAGGAACTAAAGATATTTTATTGATTTAAAAATTAGTATTATTCATATTAAAATGATTGTTTGTAGTTATAAAATTAGGTTCTAAAATGTTGAATTCAGTATTTAAAATTATTAAATGTTTAAAACATGTTTGGCTTGATAATTTATTAAGAAATACTAACAACAGTGAACAAACTTTAAAATTAGAAAATACAAATATTGACTAAACATGGAACAACCAGGATTCAAATTGCTGGTGAACCTGTACTATAAGTTACACAATTCTATTTTTTAATGGTTAGAGTCATACTTTTATTTTTACACTATGGGCCTAATGCACAAAAATTTGTGCACTCGGAGGTCCCTCAACCCGGCCTGTGTCCTCTCACAGTCTGGGGCCCATCAGGGGATGTTCACTGGCTGGCATGCCTGGTCAGCCTGGGTGAGGGGCTGATAGCTGTTTGCAGGCTGGCCAAGTGTGGACCCTCACCCCATTTGGGTGTGGCAAGCCTGGGTGATGGGCTGAGGGCCATTTTCAGGCTGCCCACAGTCCCTTCAGGGTTCAAGTCTCTACTGGGGTGCCTGGGCAGCCGGGGTGCGGGGCTGAGGGGCGTTTTCAGGCTTTCAGGTTTCCCACAGCTCCCATTGACCCAATGTCCCAGCAAGGCTGGCTGGAAGCAGGTTTCTGGGGTTTATTTATCTTCTATAATTGATACACTATTGATTTAAGCCAGGTCTAGGCAGGTAACGAAGCCTCCTGTTGGCTTCAGTTCCATGGCTTCTATAATTGAAAGAATGTTGCCTTAGTAGAGGCCCAGCTAGCCTAGGAAGGCAGTTTCCTCCATCACTGGTGCAACGAAAGCCTCCTGTTAGGTTCGGCTCCAAGGCTTCTATAATTGCAACTATGTTGCTGTGAGCAGAGATAGGCCCTGCTGGCCTAGGCAGACAGTTTACTCCTGGTACAATGGAAGCCTGCTGTTTATTCTAGCTCTGTGACTACCAGCTTCCATCTTGGCTGGGTTAATTTGCATACAGCCGCTCTGATTGGCTGGTGGGAGTGGCTTAGGCATCCCGGTGAAATGGTCAATTTCAATATTACTCTTTTATTAGATTAGATTATGTAGTTTTCTAAATCTTTATTGTTCAGATAATTACAGTTGTTCCTCTTTTTCCCCCCATAGCTCACCTCTTCCCATTTCCCACCCCACCCTCTGCCCTTACCCCCTAGCCCACTGTCCTCATCCATAGGTGTACGATTTTTGTCTAGTCTCTTCCCGCACCCCCAATACCCCTTCACCCATGAGAATTGTCAGTCCCCTCCCTTTCTGTGCCCCTAATTCTGTTCTGTTCTCCAGTTTATTCTGTTCATCAGATTTTTTATTCACTTGATTTTTAGATTCACTTGATAGATATGTATTTTTTGTTCTTAATTTTTACTTTTCTTCTTCCTCTTCTTAAAGGATACCTTTCAGCATTTCATATAATACTGGTTTGATGGTGATGAACTCCTTTAGCTTTTTATTGTCTGTGAAGCTCTTTATCTGACCCTCAATTCTGAATGATAGCTTTGCTGGGTAACATAATCTTGATTGTAGGTTCTTGCTCTTCATCACTTTGAATATTTCTTGCCACTCCCTTCTGGCCTGCAAAGTTTCTCTTGAGAAATCAGCTGACAGTGTATGGGTCCTCCCTTGTAGGTAACTAATTACTTTTCTCTTGCTGCTTTTAAGATTCTCTTTTGTCTTTTGCCCCTGGCATTTTCATTATGATGTGTCTTAGTGTGGTCCTCCTTGGATTCCTTTTGTTTGGGGTCCTCTGCACTTCCTGGACTTGTAAGTCCATTTCTTTCACAAGGTAGGGTAAGTTTTCTGTCATTATTTCTTCAAATAAGTTTTCAATATCTTGCTCTCTCTCTTCTTCTGGCATCCCTATAATTCTGATGTTGGTATGCTTGAAGTTGTCCCAGAGGCTCCTTACACTATCTTCATATTTTTGGATTTTTTTTTCTTTTTGCTTATCCATTGGGGTGTTTTTTGCTTCTTTGTGTTTCAAATCTTTGACTTGATTCTTGCAATCCTCTAGTCTGCTATTGGATCTCTATATATTAGTCTTTATTTCAGTCAGTATATGCTTAATTTCTAGCTGGTATTTTTTCATATCCTCAAGGGTCTCACTAAATTTATCAGCAGTTTCTAGAAAATTCTTGAAAAACCTTATAACCATGGTTTTGAACTCTATGTGCAGTCATTTGCTTTCCTCCATTTCTATCATTTGTGACCTGTTTCTTTGTCTCTGCATTTGGCTGCTTCCCTCCATTGATAGAGTGGATTTCTGTGCTAGGTGTCCTATAGGGCCAAGTGGATTAGCCTCCCCCATTACCTGAGGTGGACACTCTTGGTGCACTCCTTTGTGGGCTTTGTGCACAGTCTTGTAGCTAAGCCTTGATTGTTGTTGGTATCACTGCAGGGAATTTACCTCCCGCCCAATTGGCTGTGAGAATCAGCTATATCTACGGTGGGAGAACTTCTGTGCTGGAGACAGCCTTATGGGGCAAGATTTGCTTTAGTGGGACTTTGGTGCTCACTGAGTCTGCCTCCTGAGTGTGTCCCTAATAAATCTGAGGAGTTGTAATCTGGATGATTGCACTCTGAACACTGGGTACACTGGCTCTTGGATCTCTAAGGAGGTGCTAATCCAGGCTCTGCCTGAGGTTATCCAGCCTTTTATATGCAAAAGCCTCTGCAATGCAGCTTGGGTGGGACAGGTCTCAGGGAATCAACAGGGCAGAGCAAACAGCTATGGCTGCTCCTCAGCCCTGCCCTAGGAGGCACCGGGTCTCACTGTCCTGTGGTAATTGTTGCAAACACCACTGAGAGAAAGCCACCCTGGAGTTCCTCCCACTTCCAGACAGTTCAGTTTCTCCCTGTATGAGTCTGGATCCTCAGAAACTCGCCCAGAACTGGAATTCAGAGCCACTGGGAGCTTGTAACTCCCTCTGGATTGAAAAAGAGAACCACATCCTCAGTTGCCAGCCCTTTCCATGTGCACCTCTGTACCTCTGCATTTTACTTCCACACCTCCTCTGAGTCTCAGTGTGCTGTTCTCTTCCCTTCTAGTTGTAGAATTTCCACTCAGCCAGCCTTCCTGTTGTTCTGGGTGGTGTCTTCCCTTTCTCTTCATTGTAGTTTTGAAGTGGTTGTGCAAGGCAGCAATTTCAGGTGTGTTTACCTAGGCCGCCATTTTGATTTATCTCCAACACAATTATTTTACCAAATTGTTTGATAGTATCTCTGAAATCTGAGCATATTCATATTCTCTAACTGTAATTCTAATCCTGGGTATATACATAGCAGTGTTAAGTGCAAATATTCTTCAAACACATGTAGAACATTCAAAGACATACTATTCCCAATAAGGTCTAACTTACCAAAATGCTTGATGCTATCAAAATGCCCAATATAATAATAAAATAAATAAACAAATCCTGCTAATTCCCACAATAGAATATCATTTGGCATTAAGAATGAATGACCTACAATTACATGCAACAAGAAGAGTGAATCTATTATGTAGATGTACCACAGTTCTTAATGCTCTCATCTGCTGATGGACACTTAGGCTGTTTCCAAATCTTAGCTATTGTAAATTGTGCTGCTATGAACATAGGGGTGCATATATGCTTACACAATGGTGTTTCTGGTTTCTTGGGATATATTCCTAGAAGTGGGATTACTGGGTCAAATGGGAGTTCCAATTTTAACTTTTTGAGGAAACTCCATACTGTTCTCCACAGTGGCTGCACCAATCTGCATTCCCACCAACAGTGCATGAGGGATTCTTTTTCTTCGCATCCTTGCCAGCACTTGTAGTTTGTTGATTTGTTGATGATAGCCATTCTGACAGGTGTGAGATGGTACTTCATTGTCATTTTGATTTGCATCACTGGGATGATTAGTGACTTTGAGCATGTTTTCATATGTCTCTTGGCTTTCTGTTATGTCCTTTTTCAAAAATTTTTACCATTTGCAACAGCATGATTGGATCTGGAGAGCATTATGCTAAGTGAAATAAGCCAGTCTGAGAAAGATAAATATCATATGATCTCACTCCTATGCGAAATATAATGAACAACATAAACTGATGAACAAAAACAGATCCATAGACAGAGAAACACTGATCGGACTGTCAAACCTCAGAGGAAAGGCAAGGGAGTGAGGGACGGGGAGAGGGATAAGAGATCAACCAAAGGACTTGCATGCATACATATTAGCGTAACCAATGGACACAGACAATGGGTTGGTGGGGTCTTGTCCTGGGGGCTGGGAGTGGCTGAGGAGGGGTCAATGGGGGAAAAAGGAGACATATGTAACAGTTTAAACAAAAAGAAAAAAAATGAAAGAGCGAATCTAACAAACATGATTGAAGCTTGACACTAAAAGAGTAGATGTTTGGTTCAATTTATATAAAATATTAAAAATAAGAAAAAACAGTCTGTGCTTCTGAAAAGTCAGGGATAATTATTCTCCATGGACACTGACTGGAAATAGCGGGAAGGGTTCTTCTGGGGTGCTGGTAACACTGTGTTCCTTTATCTGGGTGCCATTATAATAATCTATGTTCCTAATTTCACATATATATGTTATAAAGTACATATATACACATCTGTATATATGTATTGCACACCTAATTAATATACCTAATTATGAATTCTAAAGTATCTCCATATGTATATATAAATATGTAAAGTTTTCCAAAATGTTTTAAATCATTTAACTTTTAATATCCATAACTTCAGCCAAAAACACATGTTTGATACTTAAATTCAGTAGCGTTGATGAACATATATGAGAGTCCTCCAGAGAAACAGCATCAATAGGAGATATATATATATATATATATATATATATATATATATATATATATATTCTCCTAGTTGGAGGCCCAGAAAGCAGGTGGTGCAGTTTGAAGTTCTGAGAGCTGATGGTGTAGATCCCAGTCCAAGTTTGAGAGTCCTAAAACCAGAGCGCCCCAGAGCAAGAGAAGATGATTACTCGATTCAGAGTATTCAACTTTCCTCAGCATTTTTGTTCTGTTCAAGCCCTCAAGAAATTGTTTGATGCACAGACACATTGGAGAAGGTCATCTGTTTTCTTTGGTTTCTTAACTCAAATGCTTATCTTTTCTGGAAACACTCTCACAGACACACCCACAAATAATGGTTAACTAGACACCTGGGCATCCCATGTTGCAGTGAAGTAGACATATAAAATTAATGTCACAGTGTGTAAAATTTTCTGTTAAAAGTGTCCATTCTCTTTATAAGTAAAAATTAATTTTGGGTCTAAATTTCATGAATATTTAACATGTAGTTGATTTCCCCTAGAATATATTTGTTTTTTATTAATAATGCACTGAAAACCCAGTGCACAAAAATTTGTGCACTCAGGGGGGTCCCTCAGCCTGGCCTGTGCCCTCTTACAGTCTGGGAACTCTTGGGGGATGTCCACCTACTGACTTAGGCCCACTCCCCAGGCAATCAAGCCTAAGCTGGCAGTAAGACATCTCTCTGGCAGCCCGGGAGCCTCAGAGGATGTCCACTTCTCAGCGGGGAGCTTGCCTAAGCTGCAGTTGGACATCCTTAGTGCTGCTGAGGAGGCAGGAGAGGCTCCCACCACCACCACTGTACTGGCAGCCCTCAGCCTGGCTTGTGACTGAGCAGAGCTCCCACTGTGGGAGTGCACTGACCACTAGGCGCAGCTCCTGCATTGACCGTCTGCCCTCTGCTGGTTAGTGTGTGTCATAACAATCAATTATTCCAAGTTGTTCTGCTGTTATGGTCAATTTGCATATTACCCTTTTATTATATAGGATAGAGGCCTGGTGCATGGGTGGGAGCCAGCTGGTTTGCCCTGAAGGGTGTCCCAGATCAGGGAGGGGGGTCCTGCAGGGGTGCCTGGCCAGCCTGGGTGAGGGGCTGATGGATGTTTGAAGGCTGGCCTCAGCCCTTTCAGGGTGGTGGTCCCTGCTTTGGTGCCTGGCCAGTCTGAGTGAGGGGCTGATGGCTGTTTGCAGGTTGGCCATAGCCCCTTCAAGGTGGGTGTCCTCCCCTGGGGTGCCTGGCCAGCCTGGGTGAGGGGCTGAGGGCTGTTTGCAGGCTGGCCACCACCCCTTTAGGGTGGGAGTCCCTGCTGGGGTGCCTGGCCAGCCTGGGTGAGGAGCTGATGGCTGTTTACAGGCTGGCCACAGCTCCCATTGACCCAATGTCCCAGCAAGGCTGGCTGGAAGCTGGTATCTGGGGTTTATTTATCTTCTATAATTGAAACTTTGTTGCCTTGAGCAGAGGCCACAGCCTGCCTAGGCCAGCAGCTTCCTCCATCGCCGGTGCAAGGAAGCCTCCTGTTTGCTCTAGCTCTGTGGCTGGTGGCCGCCATCTTGGTTGGTTTAATTTGCATATAGTCACTCTGATTGGCTGGTGGGCATGGCTTGGGATGTAGTAGAGTGGCTCAATTAGCATATTACTCTTTTATTAGATTAGATACTCATGGTCACTTAAGATAATGCAAATACGGGGAAAGAATAAGCAGATCACCCTCAGAACAGTACTAAAATCATTTAGTTTCATGGACATGTCAATCTATATACCAGTATTCATTCATTTAAAATATTTGTTGATATTTTAGTTTCTGCCAAATTTCATGTATCAAATGGTTCAGATACAATAATGAACAATAAGAGATACAGTGGCCATCACTATCCTACATTCTACGGGGGTGGAGGGCAGAAAATACTCACAGAGTCACCTAAAAATAAACCTAACATTAAAATTGTGATGAGTGTTACAAAAAAAGAGACAAATGCTGAGAGAAAACAAAGGGACATTTGACCAGTTGAAATCCAATAAGTGTGTTGTGATCTAGAAGAATAGGAAATAACTATTTTAAAAGAGAAATAGAATGTCAAGCAGAGGAAACAGCATATGCAAAAAGGTAGGATCCAGCAAGGCTACTTCCAGGAAAAGAAAAGACCACTGTAGATGGAGCACAGGGATCTGATTGTCAAGCTGTGCTGCCTCAGAATTTCTTAGAGGGCTGGAGAAAACACACACTGTTGGTCCTCACACTTCAGCAGAGTTTCTGATTTAGCAGGTTTGGGTGGGGTTTGAAAAATGTGTGCTTCCAATCATTTCCTAGGTAGTATTTTATGTTGATGGTCTAAAAATCGTACTTAGGAAATAGTTGATCTGGAAGAAATGTGGTATGGCATGAAGCTTAGTGGGAGCCAGACTTCTTAAACTTTAGATTACATGCTAGGAAATGGTTTTGCTGTTGTTGTTCTGAAAATAAAAGAAAAAAGAATGGAACTAAAGTATTCTAAGTGTTGAGTTGGCATGATACAATATGTTTTGATCATTCCATACTGGTATGGCACATGAATGAATGCTCTGGGAATGAGTAGGCTGTTGTAACATTCTAGGTAAGGGTTGATAATAGCTTGAATTATGATAATGTTGATGAAGATAGACATGTACACATCAGAGACATTTTGTGATGAATTGGATATGTCTGGTAAAGAAAGACAGAGACCAACAATGATGCCTAGATTTCTAGCTCTCAAAATTGAATGGTTGAAGGTGTCATGCACTGAAGTAGACAATATTGGATGATCAAAGATCACTTAATTTAGTTTTGATCAAGTGAAGTTGGAATGCCTTTGGAATGTCTAAATGAAGATATTAAGCATGCAGTTTTGATCTACCAGCCCAGAGTTCTCAATGTTCAAAGACTTATCATGTACAATGAGGTGCCACCTGAGATTTTGTTGGTCTAGAAAGATAATGTAAAGGAAAAAGAAATAAAAGGTCTTAGGACTGAGGCTAAAGGAATGTCGTCATTCATCAGCCAAATAAAGGTGATGAGCTAACAAATGAGACAGGAAAGATTGCTAGAGATGTGAGAAGAAACCAGGAGTGTGTGGTGCCACAAAATTCAAGGGAAGAAACATGTTCAGCAAGATAAACACTTTTCAAGAAGTGCATCAAATGATGGGAAAAAGTAGGCTAGGATAGTTGCTGTAAAGCAAATTGGGAACAAGGGAGATTGATTGATACCAGAGAAATAAGCATGCTGGAAGCCAATGGTATGACTCGATTCCAAGGAAGAGTTAAGGACACAGGATCTCTGAAATGTTATACTTTCTGGCACATCCCTCTGTGTGTCTCTGTCTCTCTCTCCTCTCATTTACACACACACTCACCTACATTGTGTGCACATGTACACACAGGCACACACATTAATTTTGCTAATGTAGAGGATAGTATCTTGTTTGAAATTGCATTTCATTACTGACTTAGCTGAATCTTTTAACAAACTCCTCGTTAACCATTTCCATTACATTTTTGTGTATGTAAATTGCCTATTAATATCCTCAGTGTATTATTTTTTATTAAAGATCCATTGTTTCTTATTGTTTTGTGAGAACACATTATATATTAAAGCTACTTGTTTATTACATTTTTTTCTTTTTCATTTATCCTTGATTATTTGTATTGTACAAGTTCTTAAAAATGTCATTTAATCAAAACTATCCACCCTGTCCTTTTGGTCTCTGACTTTGGTGCCAATCTAAAAACACATTTCCCACATAAAAATTATGTGAATATTCATAAATATTTTAATTATTTTAATACTTTATTTTACATTTTGAATTCATCTTGTATTTATTTTTCCTAAGTGTGTGAAAGAAATTTGCTTACTTTTTTCCTCCTGGATACTTAACCGGTTTTCCTAGTAAATACTGTCTATTTTTAAACATCTATTTGAAATGTCTGAATGGTAATGGCATATGTTGAACCTATCTTTTCACTTTGGAATTTTCTGTGTTCAAGTCAAAATACATATGCTTTTGGAAGATCCCATTAGGAAAATTTGACTAAATTCAAAAGCTGTGCATTATTTTTACAAAATATATTTTTTCTCTTAGCCCAATTGACTTACTAAATTTACTCTAAAAAAATATCACACACCTAGAAAGCTGACCTAGATTGTAGATGCCCTTCTGTTTAAAAAATGTGTTACATGGAAAATTGTCTTTCTATTTGGGTTTCCAATAGTAAGTGTGAATGTGTATAAGACCATATTTTGATTCTTGGTGCTTTTACAAGTTACTTTTATTCTTTAGAATATTTATTTTGTAGCTAAATAATAAAAATTTATTCATCATGGGATAACTAAAGATGTTTTAATTACAAGGGTACAATGCAAAAGATATAGTTTTAGCACTCATACTTAGAAATACATGTTTCATTTACAGTTTTCTTTATTCTTCTCTTCAATAGGTGTGATATTTGAAATTACACACTAATAATAAATAGATGTTGTATACTAGTAAAGTCCAAGAATTATGAACGTGTGTAGAGCAGAATGGAAAAGACCACCTCTTTTGCCCACCTCTTTTGCTCCTGTCTTGGCTATCAATGTAAAGTTCTTCATGACTAATGTGTAGGTAAATACATTTGATTTTTTGTATTTTTCTACACAAATGAGATAAATGTGAATATATTTTTTTTCACTCAATAATGTGTCTTAAAGATTTAGTACATGAATTAGACTAAGTCTACTTTATTCATTTTAATGGCCACATAATATTCTAGAGTATCATAATTTAGCTAAAACTATAAGACAATATTGATGACTTTGGGATTTTTTTCTCTATAATAATGTTGCAAAATATGCTAAACTTTCTTCCTGATTGGTCTCCCTGAGGCAGTTCTTACTCCTCAGGCTTCCTTCATGCAATAGTCTGGTTGACTCTGCAAGCCTTGTCTGAGCATAACTCCCCATATTGTTCCTATGATGGAAGACAGCCCCTGCATTGCCTGGACTTGCAATACCTCCCTCACTCATCTCCTTCTTTACTTGTCCTCACTCAGCTGCATTGGCATTTTTGATGTTCACTGAGCACCACAGCATGTTCCAGTCTTGGCATCTTTACCCATATTGAATGGAATACTCAGTTATCCAACATCTAAATGTTGCTGTCATTGTTATTGTTTTGTTTTCCAGGAGTTTTTCTCAGATGGTTTCATGGTGAGGCCTTACTTGGCTGTTCCATCTAAAGTTACAATATCTATACTAATAAAAGGGTAATATGCTAATTAGACTGAACATCTTCTAGACGTCCTTCCGGACAAAGCCACAGTGGTGGGGGCCAAGGCAGAGGTGGTTAGGGGTGAGCCTGCCAGCAGGGGAGGGAAGTTAGGGGCAATTAGGCAGGCAGGCAGGTGAGTGGTTAGGAGCCAGTGGTCCCAGATTTTGAGAGGGATGTCCCAGACTGGGGAGGCTGCAAGCTAGGTAGGCTGAGGGACCCACCCCCCGTTTGTGCACGAATTTTGTTCACTGGGCCTCTAGTATTTCTTAATAATTAGTAACCTTATTCCCTGCACACTTATTTTTCTCCTTAGCACTTACTACCTTATATAACGTAGGTGATATCTGTGTCTTATTCATCTTGTTTATTGTCTGTTCCATCCAGATAGAGGTAGATGTTTGTGTGTTTTATTTCTGCTGTATTGCTTCTGGATCCATACACTATAGAAACACTCCTAATATGTAGTTGTCATTCAGTGTATGAATTTGTTCATATGTGTGCATTATTCTATAAAATAGATTCCTAGGAGTGAAAATATTAATAGAAAAAGTATGTTCGTTTTAAATTCTGATGGTCTAACAGTATAATGTCAATATATTTACACTGATAGTTATGACAGTGATCATTTCTTCCTATTCTTGCCAGCAATGAATATTTAAAATCATTTTAATGCTTGTTATTTAATAAATATAATTGATTTCATTGTTAAAATAAATATTTGATTACTTATGAAAAAAGTATTTTTTATATTTTCTAACTCCTTTCTATATATTACATTAATCTTTTATTTCTTTGTCTATTTTCTGTTTCATTTATTGAAACTGTTTATACATCTTTGGGTATAATTCCTGTGGTTGATATATAGTTTGTCAATATATTCTCCTATCATAATGCATGAGTTTAGTTTTATAAAAATGGTTTACTTCTTTATAAAGAAATTTCTGATTATTATTTATTTAGATTTTTTTCTTCCACAAATTCAATTTTGCATTTTCCTATTTCCGGGGATGTAGTTTTTTTAATGCTTTAATACTTTTGTGTTTAGTCACACATGCCTGGACTTTGTTGTTTTGGGGGCAGTAGGTATATAAATAACACCTATAATAATATAGTATGGTTTTTTTGCTAAAATTTTATTATTGAAAGATGCTCTCCAAATGATATTTTTTCCCCTCAGTATGCTTAAAGGATATTAGTTGTCAATGTTTTCAGTAATAAAAAAATGTATTCATGTTTAACAGGTTTGGCTATTCTGAGGCACTGATATTACATATACTATAGTAAAAAAAAAGGACACTTTTTATATACATTTGAAAACATTTTATTGAAATATATTCTCTTGCAGGATTTCATGCTTTTGGCAACTGAACAGAACTTCATAGAGCCAGACTGGCCATTAGTGCTCTGATTTCTGCGACGCCTTTCTTTATTTAATAGGCCTGAAATATTGACTAACATTTACAGATTCAATTCCAAGCTCTTGCCAGAGGTTAGGGAGAGCCAGAGTGAGCTGTTCATGCCAGTCAAATGCTAAGGTGTAATGAAATTCCCCACCGTGCTTGTCGACTTATCCTCTGCACAGGTCATTTCCCACATGGTCTCTGGTGTTGAAAGAAACCATTTCCACTTCAAATATTTCATAGACAATTTGGACAAATGATATGGCACCAATATCGTGTTCTTTACCCTGCTGTGGAGAATTGAGCAGACTCCATTACATAGTAATGCTCTTTTGAAAGAGCCTTATCAGCCTAGAAATGTTCATAGGCAGCTCCAGGACAACCACGACTTCCAGATGGATTGTGGGATTTCATTAGTGTTTGCAGTTCATTTCCATGTTTCAAGCACTGAGGATTCAAAATTGAATAAGTACAATAGTCCTGAGCATTTACTTTAGTTGGTTGATCCTACGTACTTGCTGATCCAGTCCTGTGGGGGGTTGAGCCCTCATTTCCTTTTTCTAATCAATTGTGTTTTTTTAAATCTTTATTGTTGAAAGTATTACCTATGTCCCTTTTACCACCGCCCCCCCCCCACTGACCTCTTCTAGTCTGCCCCCACCTCTCACCCCAGGCCTTCACTCCCCTATTTTCTGTGTCTATAGGTTATGCATATATGCTTACAAGTTCCTTGGTTGATCTCTTCCCTCCCACCCACCCTCACCTTCCCTCTGAGGTTCAAAAGTCTGTTCCATGCTTCTATGCCTCTGGATCTATTTTTTTTCATCAGTTTATTTTGTTCATTAGTTTCCACATATGAATGAGATCATGTGAAACTTATCTTTCTCTGAATGGCTTATTTCGCTTAGCATAATGCTCTCCAGGTCCCTCCATGCTAATCAACTGCTTTCCAAATCCTTCTTGCCACTTACAGATGCCAGCTAAAAGGCCTTGGAAACATGTCCAGGACTTTATTCAGACATTCTTGAGATTACTCTCATATCATGATTGGGAAACTACTAGCTGATTTCTTTCTTCTCAGAAAGTCATGTTTCAAATATTTTCTTATTCTCCTTTCCCTAAAATTATATAAAAATATATGTGTAGATAAGTTCTCTGGCCATGGTAGAAATGCTGGAATTCACCCAGAGAGTAAACTATCTAAGAAATGGATCACTATTTGGGATATCTCTAAATAAGCAACAGAATTTCTACCTAAGGAGTCATTAATTAATATCATACAGTTTGCAACTGAATATGGTTGTTTATTTCAAAAGGGGAAAGGTATTAAAAAATAACCCATCAAAACAAATGATATTTGTTTTATTGGAAATAGTCTAGGAGGAGATTTTAATTCATTTTGGAGATCAGATAGACCCCATTGTTGTAAAGGGTGTGTGCATGTATTTGTATGAGTGTTACATCCATTTTCTTAAAGAAGCCATTTGGAAAGATTCAGAGCAGCTCTAAAATTGGTCCGTGACTCTTTCCTTTTGCTCACAATTATTTATTGCATGAAAGACACTCTGCCAGTAAAATCAAGTATTTGGGTTTAGTGATTTTTTTTCCCCTTGGACTTGGGGTTGGACTGGATTTTTAAAGTTGTCTACAGGTGGATTGTGGGCTTTCTGCTGGCAAAACTGAAAAAGTGTTTGTGTCCATCTGTCAAATGTGATATGGTCTTGCTAGAGCTAAAGCAGTTGGCAGTAGCCCTAACCAGTTTGACTCAGTGGATAGAGCATCAATCTGCAGACTGAAAGTTCCCAGGTTTGATTCCGATCAAGGGCATGTACCTGGGTTGCAGGCACATCCCGGTGGGGAGTGTGCAGGAGGCAGCTGGTCGATGTTTCTCTCTCATCCATGTTTCTAACTCTTTATCCCTCTCCCTTCCTCTCTGTAAAAAATCAATAAAATATATTTTTAAAAAACCAGTTGGAAGTATTCCAGGAAAGTCAGAAAATCAGCAAAGAGCTTCTAAAGATACAGCCACACCGAGGCAAAAGCCAACACAACTCAAAATTTGCCAGGGAGGCATGGGCTCCGTGTCACATGCCTCTGCAAGGAAATGACCATTTGTAAACAACCTGAGCTCCACTCCTGCATTGGATAGGAAGAAGAATGTAGGAAACACAGAAGTATGAACTTCTTGATAAGAGAATGTACTTCTAAAGTAGATCAGAGTAACAGGAGAGATTGAGAAGCCATGAGGCAAATAGTTATTGGATGGCAGCCTCTTGGAATGTATATTGCTTTGTTTCAGAGGAAAATAATTCTATGGCCTTGATGTCATCACCTATGTTGGCAAGCCTATCTTATTCCATTCCTTCCCATCCATAATATTGAGCATAATTGTCTCCAAGTTTAGCTGGGGCAGCACTTCATAGGAGCATTTGCCAGATTGCTTACTCTAATAAAAAAACAAAAATCTGTGCTCCAGATAACTAAGCAAAGGAGGTTAGAAATAAAAAGCATCCCCCAATATCATGTTTCCTGAATTGCTAATCTCTGAAAAGTATAGACTTTCACCAACATACTTCATCAAAAATAAAAATTAACACAAGTGAACAAATACATACAAACTATCAATCATTCTCTAATTATTTTTTCTTCTGGTATTTGTCCTGTGTTGTATTTGCCCTTGTCTATAATACAGTCAAAGCAATTTTAAGTATGTTGACATTATCAGAATCCAAGTCACCTCTGGCTATAGTTATTCTATGGGCATGATTTCTAACTGTTTTGCTATAGGCAAATTTCTTAAGTAGGCTACAATTGGGTGACTGGGCAAAGGTATATAAATCAAATATAATGAATGCAGATTCATAGTGTCAAATGCATTTAGCCAGGAAGAGAATAAGGTAGAAGGAGTTTGGATTTGATTGTTATTTTTAATTTTCTTTTCCTTGAGCTTTGCTATGTTATTAACTAGTTTCTGAAAGAAGTGAGCTCCTTTACTCATGGGGTGGTAGGGCAGCAGTAATGACTGTGCCAGGGGAACTGGATTTCAAGGTATATAATCTTCTCTGTAGAGTTACTCACTACATATTCCTGTGGCCCAGAGCAATTATCTTTTCCCCTCTATATCTAAGTCTCTTCATGCCCATAATCATCAAAAGACAGAAATAGACAGAGGTTATATTCTTGGAACCAGGGAAGCACAGGGCAAATAAGAACACCACTAGAGATGCTATTAGAAGAACTGGCTTATCTTTAAACTTCGTCAGCACTGCAGCTCAGAAAAGTTTACCATTGTGAAGTCAGCACTCCAGCACCGAGCTAGACAATAAGCAGAGAAGGAGCATTCCCACTTTAAGGGAGCTGGTCATGTGTGTTAGTTTTATTGTTATTCAAGGGGCACTTTTAATACACATTGAAACAGTAGACCACAGTTTAAAGAGATCTATTAAGTTGCCATTTTCAATTATATTTGTACTTATTAATGTAAGTCAGGTCAGGCAGGCCTCTATCAGAAAGGGAGACAGGTTCCATGGGAAACTACCTGTGGGTAACTGTTAAACAAACAAAACCATATTTCTATAGGATTTCTCAAATCTTTTAATATATCCTTTCTCTAAGAGGGAGTACAGCACAAAGAATTTCTCTGTCACTATTTTGTAACTACCAATTTGTACTTCTCAATCCCTTCATCTTTTTCTTTCAAGTTTCCAAATTCCCCTTCCCTCTGGAAAATAGCCCACTCTGTGTCTACAAGTCTCTTTCGATTTTGTTTGCTCATTTATTTTGTTCTTTAGATTTCACATATGAATGAAATCACATGGTACTTGCCTTTCTCTGACTGACTTATTTCACTTAGTGTAACACTCTCTAGGTCCATCCATGATTTTACTTAAAATAGCAAGGAAATCAGTAAATAAACTATGATTATATAATTATAAGGCTGTACTACTGAAACTAATACAAAACAATATTGAAAGTAAACTGTAACTGAAAAATAATTTTTACAAAAGAATTTCCAAAATTTACCCATCATGGAACTGTTTTCCTCCCACAAAATCAATGTTGTAAGGTACATCTTTGTAACACAGAGCAAAGTTCAGAAAATGTTTAAAAAGATTCATTCAGAGCAGCTGTTAGATTTCACCTGTATTTTCCAGGAAATCAGAAGTCAAAGGATATAGTATTGAGGTGAAACTTGGAACAAGTTTTATTTTGTTATGTTTAGTTTTCTTTATTCTCTTCTTCATAATCTTGTCTTCATCTTTATCTTCTTTTAGAGGAGAATGGAGTCTGAAGTTATTTTTCTGATATTTCTCTGGTTCCAAGTATGCACTTACTACATAAGACTTTATCTAGACTTAACCATTTGTTTACTGCAGACTTCCATTTGACTTTTCATTTGACAGCTAGAGGTTGAGGATTTTAAGAAAAGTCCACCATATACTCTCCTCTTTTGTGCAGGTAAAAAGAGAAAATAGGAACATAAAAAAATCAAAGAAAAGCCTTAGCTGGTTTGGCTAAGTGGATAGAGAGTCAGCCTATGGACTGAAAGGTCCTGGGTTTGATTCCAGTCAAGGTGTAAGGTTACTAGATGTCCCGCTTTAGGTGGGACAGTCCCGATTTTTAACAATTTGTCCCAAGTCCTGCAGTATTTTGAAAAGTCTCGATTTTTGGAAAGAATGCACGACAAGCTAGGGAACGGTGGGAAAACAGGAAGGGAATATATGGTTTTCGGCAGCCAAGCGGTCAATGGTGTCCTCTTTTACCAATGTTAAAATCTGGTCACCTTAGTCAAGGGCACATGCCAGGGTTGTGGGCTTGTCCCCAGTGTGGGGCATGCAGGAGGCAGCTGACAAATGATTCTCTCTCATCATTGATTTTTCTATCTCTCTTTCCCTCTCCCTTCCTCTCTGAAATCAATAAAACCATTTTAAAAATCAAAGAATCCTAATACATAGAAAAACCCAGGGTCCGTAATGACCGACTGAAGGCTCAAACAAAAACTGGAAGTCAATCCTGCAGTCAGCGGCCCAGCACTGAATACTGAGGGGGCTGCGGATCAGGATCGTAGAGAGGCCCAGACAGAGAGACAAAGTCTGATCTGCAGCCTCTGTGGCAGCTGTTGATCAGCCATTGCCTCTCTCTCTCAGGGCTTCACCAGCAGTCACACCTCTTTTTCTCTTTCTCTCTGGGCCTCCACGGGGGCTGCTGATCAGCCCTGCCTCTCTGATCAGGCCTGGAGATGCTGATTGGCATAGAAACTGACCATTCAGAAACAAGTCTAGGTGAACTGTGAGGAGCCAATGGCTGCCAAGGAGACAAAGCTTTTGACACTGACTGGCATAGAAACTGATTAATCTGAACCAAATTGGCCGGCAGGGGAGGGCAGTTGGGGACTAGATCAGGCTGGCAGGGGAGGGAAGTTATGGGTGATCAGGCAGACAGAGGCAATTGAGGCGATCAGGCTGGCAGGAGAGAACAGTTGGGGGTGAGATCAGGCCAGCAGGGGAGAGGAGTTAGGGACACTCAGGCAGGCAGTTAGGGGTAATCAGGCAGGCAGAGGCAGTTAGGGGGGATCAGGCAGGCAGGCAGACAGGTGAGCGGTTAGTAGCCAATGGTCCCAGATTGTAAGAGGGATGTCCCTAAGGGATTTGGCCTAAACTGGCAGTCAGGCATCCCTCAAAGGGTCCCTGATTGGAGAGGGTAAAGACTGGGCTGGGGGAACCCTTCTCCATGCACGAATTTTATGCACCAGGCCACTAGTATTATATTAAAGTGCCATAAACACCTGTTTCCTTGAATACTAGAGCAAAAAAACAAAACAAAAAAAGAATTATTTTACTTCAACAAGAATCTCTCTCAACAAACAAGTGACTGGGTGCCCCATGGGATTTCCTTTGCATGTTACAGAAGACTGCCTATGCTCAAGGTAGAACAAAATGTGGTCTTGGAGTTAGACAGATGACAGCTGCTCTGGGCTGAGCTGGGCTGAGCAGTTACAGGGAGATTGCTAAGGGAATGATGTTGTTCTGCATGATTTTATTATAAATATTGTATTATAAACTGCCCCCCCACCAGCCTGGTCACCCCCACCACCCTGATTGCCCCCAGCTGCCCCCCTGCTGGCCTGGTTGCTCCCAACTGCACCCCCTGCTGGCCTGGCTGCTCCATGCAGCCTGCTCTTCAGTCATTTGATTGTCCCTCACTAATTCCCCCGCTGGCCTTGTCACCCCAGGCAGCCTGCTGTTCAGTATTTACTGTGACTTAGTCCCAGAAATTTGCACATTCCTCTATTATTAGTATAGATGTGGATGTTTTCCGTGTGTCATAGTTTACTATAATCCACATATAATTACTATCACTACTATTTATGTGCAAGCATTTTTTAGTAATTTTAACTACTGTTATTCTTTTTAAAATAATATTTTTGTAATTCTGGATTTTATCTTACACGTGGATTGAATCTCTGTTTTATTTTGTACATCTCTCACATTTTCTCTTTCTCCTTTCCAGTAGGTTTTTTTTAGTGAGATTTTAAAGTTTATTATCTATATCAATAATCATTTCTTCTATCATTTTTTGTCTGTGGAGGTATCCCTTCCAATTTTAATTTGGCAGTCATATTTCTCTTCTCTTCCAAATTTTAAATATATATTTTTTTCTTTAAAATGATGTAGTTGAATTGATATATTTTCTTAAGCTTTTTAGAACTCATCTCTGAATTGATCTATGTTATCTGCTACATCCAATGTCTCTTTTGGAGATTTGAATTCCTCTTGTTTAACAAAATGGCCCCTTCTTTTTTATCCACTTGACTTATTATACATGCAATGGATTTTATCAGCTTCCCATCTAGTGTGAAGCACAGCTGGGCTAGTTTTGTTTAACAGAGAACCTTCCTAGAAAAAGAAATTCTGTCTACTCTGTACTCTCATTTCTGACTTCTGTGCCTAGAGTTCTCATCTGATCCCAAAGGACAGATTTCCTGACTACATTGTCACCACCCACTCCAGGAATCATTCTAGCATCCAGGTTAGCTGCACAGCAGTACAGGAAGCTTTGCCAGGCCTTCTAGCAGTGCATTCATGAAGAGAATTTTTCACTTACCTTAGGTTATTGTTCTTTATTCTTCCAAAGTGATGATGTCTGAGGAGTGAATGGATTTTATCTATATTACCTATATCTATTTCCAGTTGTCCTTTATGCCTCTTTCATTACATTCCCATCTTTACACCACCTAGAAGGTATTTTAAATTTCTGACATGTTGTAGTCATTCTTCTTTATTTCCACTCTTTCTCTGAAACTATCAGTGACAGAGGGAGAGATTGGATGCTGAGAGGGTGTTGGCTAACTGCTGCCGGAATTATTTCCTCCCTTGAAATCAGACACTACCCCATTCATTCCCCATTTTTCTTCTCTAATTTCTGTTATGGATTGAATGTTTGTGTCCCTGAAAAATTCATATGTTGAAGCTCTAGCCCCCATTTGGTAGTATTTGGAGTTAGGGTCTTTGGCAGTAACTAGTTTTAGGTGAACTCATAAGAATGGGGACCTCTCTCCCTGTCATGTGAGGACACTTCAGGAAAGCAGCCATCTGCAAGCCAGGAAGAGAGCTTTCACCAGAGCATAACCAAGCTGCCACCCTGATCTCATATGCCCAGCTTCCAGAACTGTGAGAAAATACATTTCTCTTTTTTAGCTGCTCAGTTTTGGGCATGTTGTTATTGCAACCTGAGATGGCTAAGACGTGTTTCTTCTTTGTCTCTTTTTCATTAACAAATATTTGTTGAGCCTGAAGTGTATTCCACACCCTGTTCTAAGCAAATAGCACTGCAGGAAAACAAACAAGCAAGAAACAGCACACAACAAACAAACAACAGCAAAAGCATAGCCCTTATGGAAAGTCATGTGTAGGGAGTGCTACATAATGTATGTTAGATGGTGGCATATACTATGGAAAAATATAACAGTAAAGGAA
>PVJC01012525.1:0-39540 GCA_004026665.1 Murina feae
GTTGGGGGGGAGTTGGGAGATCAACTGAAAGACTTGCATGCATGCATAGGAGAATAATCAGTGGACACGGGAAACTGGGGGTTAGGGAGGAGGGGGGGGAAGGGCAAGGGGAAAAAATGGAGATCTATCTATCATCTGTTGTAATACTTATCTATCACTTGTTGTAATACTTTAAGCAATGAAATAAAAAAAAAAAAAACAAAAAAAAAAACAAAATAGAGGGATATATCCTTAAAGTATTTCAATGTTTCTGAAGAAAATAAAAATTAATTCAAATCAAGAGGTTTTAATCTATGAAGAAAAAGTTCAAATCCAACCTCACCAGTGGATACTAGTACTTAGGTTCATTGAGAGGAAGTAGGTACAGTAAATTCTCATTTATTTTGTCAGTAGGTTCTTGGAAACTGCAACTTTAAGTGAAAGAACATATAAGGAGACCCATTTTACTGTAGACTAATTGATATAAACAAGAGTTAAGTTCCTGCAGCATAATTTTGCTCACAAAATCATCACCAAACTTCTAAAGACAGTTCCCAAACACTTCTAATGTTAAACATTGAAATAAATGTGAGCTATATGTGCATTTAGGAAAGATGAATAAAAACAAGTAAGACAATTATTTCCCAGCTCACTTATTTCCAGTTCAGGGTGGTGGGTGGGCAGAGCATATTCTGACAGCTAAGAGCATAAGGAGGGATCCACCCTGGACAGGACATCCTCCCATCACAGAACATTCACAACCACACCCACACCCACACCCACATCCAGACTGACGATTTAGACACACCAATTCATCTAGTGTGCACATCTTTGGAATTTGGGAGGAAACTGGAGTACCCAGAGAAAGAAACCTTGTGCAGACATGAGGAGACATGCATACTCAATACAGATTGTGAGTGGTTCAGCTAGGAAATGATCCTCCGCCCCGCCATCAACATTATAATAAAATGACATTGAACAAAATGACGTTATTTGAGGACCTGCTATTTAAGGATCATTTAAATGGCGTCCATAGCAGCATATATTTACGTAGATCTATTAGAGCATGCAAAAAAAAAAAAAAAAGGTCTGCTAATACTAAACAAAGCAAACTCTAGAAAAAGCAGTAGCTGTTTTTATAATCTTGCCTTTTATTGACTTAGGTTTTTATATGTTTATTCTTTTTCATTTTTTGCTTTTAAGAAGACTTCTTTCTAGCATACCTTTCTCAGATATTTCCCTTGTGGAAAAGGACTCAGATGGTTTTCAAAGCATCACTTGAAGACCTTGATAAAATACAAATTACTGGACCCCCACCCCCCAATTTTGTATTCATTTGGTAACTACCAACACATTCCCAGATTATGCTGATGTTATTGATTTGGGAGATATACTTGGAAAACACCTGAATTAAAATAAGGCAGGGTCACAGAGATTTTGTATTTATAGTTGATTAGAGAACAGAATCTAATATTTATTCACTTACTGCATGGAGACTGTGTTTCCAACTGCTGTATAATGACTTGCCAAATGGGACTTGAAACTATTTATCAGTTCAGTGAATATTTTAATATTTACTGTGTCAGGCACTGTGCTAGGTGCTAGGAATCTAATCTAATAAAAGAGTAATAGTGAAATTGACCGTTTCTTTGGGATGCCTAAGCCACGCCCACCAGCCAATCAGAGCAGCTGTATGCAAATTAACCCAGCCAAGATGGAGGCTGGAGCTGGAGTAAACAGCAGGCTTCCATTGCACCAGGAGTAAACTGTCTGCCAGCCGGCTGGGCCTCTCTGTGCTCAAGGCAACAACATAGTTGCAACATTGTTTCAATTATAGAAGCCTCGGAGTTGAAGCAAACAGCATGTTCCATTGCACCAGCGATGGAGGAAACTGCCTGCCTAGGCTGGCTGAGCCTCTAACTAAGGCAACATTCTTTCAATTATAGAAGCCATGGAGCTGAAGCCAACAGGAGGCTTCGTTACCTGCCTAGGCCTCGGCTTAAAGGAACAGTATCAATTATAGAAGATAAATAAACCCCGGAAACCTGCTTCCAGCCAGCCTTGCTGGGACATTGGGTCAATGGGAGCTGTGGGCAGCCTGAAAGCCTGAAAACAGCCATCAGCCCCTCACCCAGGCTGGCCAGGCACCCCAGTAGAGACCCAAAACCTGAAGGGGCTGTGGGCAGCCTGAAAACGCCCCTCAAGTCCTCACCCAGGCTGCCCAGGTACCCCAGTAGGGACCCAAAACCTGAAGGGGCTGTGGGCAGCCTGAAAACAGCCCTCGGCCTGTCACTCAGGCTTGCCACACCCCAATGGGGTGAGGGTCCACACTGGGGAGCTTGGCCAGCCTGCAAACAGCCATCAGTCCCTCAACCAGGTTGACCAGGCATGCCAGCAGGTGGACATCCCCAGAGGGGTCCCAGACTGCGAGAGGGCACAGGCCGGGCTGAGGGACCTCCCGAGTGCACAAATTTTTGTGTACCGGGCCCCTAGTATAGCATAAACAGATTAGCAACATTCATGGACACCATATAGTTTTCATTCTAGTAAGGGGTGATAGACAACCAAAAATATTAAGATGTACTACATAATGATAGCTTCTATGAAGAATAATAAAAATCAAGTAAGGGGATAGAAAATGACAGAAACTGGGTACTATTTTATAAAAGGTGCCAAGGCAAGCATGTCGAACTCACAGCCTGTGGGCCGCATGTGGCCCATAATGAATATTTTTGTGGTCCAGCCAGTATAATGTTATGTAAGAAACATTTCATAAAAAATTTTGTAACTTAATTTTTACAATATCCTTTTATACATAATTATTAATAACAAACTACGATGTTCGCTAATGACTGATTACTATAATTGTGCTGCATTCATTTCCCATGTGCACCATTTCTCACCACTAATATTAGCAGTGAATATTTTAGTAGCCTGTTGCCATGTCATTAGTTTTGGACTGACTTGTTTGGTGTGCACAACAGGAAATATTTTGCTTTTGGAGAACAAGAAAAATATGTTTATTTGCATTATGCTTATTATTTTGTGCAGTTATTCAGTGTCTGGTAAGTTAATGTTCAAGAAAAATATTAATTTTTATTAAAATATTCTATTATTTGATGTTAATGATTACTTATTTCAGCCCTTGGTATTCAGTATATCTCCATTGAAATAAACCTATGCTTCTATGAAAAGTGAAGCTTTTCGTTTTTTGCAACCCTCATAAACTTAAATCTTGTTTATTTGGCCCATTTTAGCCTTTGAGAGTGACATGCTTGTGCTAAGGGAACACACTTCGAGGAAAGGAAAGTGAGCAGAGACCTGAATAAAGTATATGGTTAAACCATGAGAATGTCTTGGGGTAAAGCTTTTCAGGTAGATGGTCAGGTCCCGAAGTCTGATTGGAGTGTTTCAAAAACAGCATGAAGGTCACTGTGTCTTGGTGAAGACTGAACAGTGAATGAAGAAATGAAAATAAAAGATGAGGTTTGCAGGTTAACAAGGGCCAGGTCACATAGAGCCATCATAAGGACTTTGGATTTTATTATTAACAAGATGAGACTTAAGCAATAATAAAAAAGACAATATTTGGAAGACAGCTTGAATTTGTCACTTGAATTTACATGATTTGATATTGTCTACAGATTGTCATTTATGGCATAAAATTCTGAAAATTTCAATACCACAAATTTCCCATTATTATTCCCTCTCCTAGGATAACTCTGAAGAAATCTGAAGTTTAACTTTTATTGAAGTCCACTAATTTTTTGGGAGTGAATGAAACAGATACCATTTTCCTTAGAATGGCTGTTGTCATGTTTCTGGCATTTCTTTAATTTGCTTACTGTCTTTTCTGACACTTGTTTGTTTTCCCCCCACTGTGTATAGCACACAATAAAGAGTTTATAGACCTTAGCTGGAATTTCTTCTAGCAGATGATGCCAACTGCTGTCTCGTCTTTTCTCCAAGGAATCTGGAAAATTGTACAATAGAAAAATGCACATTAACTCCCCAAATACAGGAAATGGAGAATTCTGATTAGCTTGGAGATGTCCTGATAGTACAAATCCCTTTGCAAGTGAAGAAATAATTAAAATAATTTATGTTCTGATGCCCATTAATGTAACATATTTGGAGTTTAAGAATAAACTGGTGGGGTCATAAAAAGATACATTATGTATGATTCCATTTATAGGAGGTGTCTAGGGTAGTCAAATTCATAGAAACAGAAAACAGAATGGTGGTTTCCGGGAGCTGGTGGGGGAGGGAATAGAAAGTTGTTTTTTAATGGGCATAGATTTGTCTAGAGTTATCCTGGGGCAGTGGTGGTGGTGGTGGGGGGGCAATGGAAAATTTGTGAAGTTGAAATTTTCAGAATTTTATGCCATAAATGATTATATCAGACCATGTAAATTAAAGTGCCAGATTCAAGCTGTCTTCCAAATATTGTCTTTTGCAAAATAAAAACTTCTAGAATTTGAAATGACAATGTGGAACCATCTCACACCTGTCAGAATGGCTGCCATCAACAAATGACAAGTGCTGGCGAGGATTCAGAGAAAAAGGAACCCTTGTGCACTGCTGGTGGGAATGCAGACTGGTGCAGCCACTGTGAAGAACAGTATGGAGTTTCCTCAAAAAAAACTAAAAATGGAACTCCAATTTGACACAGTAATCCCGCTTCTAGAAATGTATCCCAAGAAAACAGAAACATGAATCAGAAAGGATATATACATCCCTATGTTAATAGCAGCACAATTCACCATAGTTAAGATTTGGAAACAGCCTAAGCGCCCATTAGCAGATGAGTGGATTAGAAAACTGTGGTACATCTACACAAAGGAATACTATGCTGCTGTAAAAAAGAAGGAATTCTTACGATTTGCAACAGCATGGATGCAATTGGACATCATTAAGCTAAGTGAAATAAGCCAGTCAGAGAAAGATGAATATCACATGATCTCACTCATTTGTGGATTATAATGAACAACATAAACCAATGAACAAAAACAGATCCAGAGACAGAGAAGCATCAATCAGACCATCAAACCTCAGAGGGAAAGTAGGGAAGGGTGGGGGTAAGGGGGAGATATCAATCAAAGGACTTGTATGCATGCATATAAGCCTAACCAGTGGACACAGACACTAGGGGTGTGAAGGCATGAGTCTGGGGGTTGGGGGCAATGGGAGGATAAGTACACATAGGTAGTACCTTAAGCAATAAAGAAAAAAAGAAAATACTGTTTTAAAGAAGAAAAAACAAAAAAACAATAAAATTTTCTAGAATTTGGTTCGACAACAACGTGAACATACTTAACACTACTGAACTATACACTTAGAACTGGTTAAGATGGTAAATTCTATGTTATGTGTATTTTACCACATTTAAAAGTAGTAAAATAAACTGGCTGAATCTAGTAAAAGCAATAGTAAAAATGCACTAGTAATATAACACTGCTACAGAATAATAAATCAAAATCAGAGTATGGATAAGCCCTATATTATGTACTTCCATTTAGATCAATTCAGTAGACAGTTTACTGCCCTATATTATGTACTTCCATTTAGATCAATTCAGTAGACAGTTTACTGTCTTTTATGCATATGACAGAAGGCAAGGTGCCATAGATACAAACCAGAATATGATAATGATTTTTGCTCACTTAAAGCCTACTTGATAGCAATAGACTCATGAGTAACAACAAAATAGAATGCTATTTATTATATGACTAGAGAATTTTGGGAACCTGGTAAGTTAGGGAAGGTATAAAGGAAGCTGACTCCAACATTTCATCTTGAAGGTAGAGTCTTCATGTTGGGCTAGGGAATAAAGAGCATTCTAGCCACAGGCTTTGGTATTAGAGATTGTGCAATTTTAAGTGAACTCTATTGCAGAAACAGCAATGACAGAAAGAAGAGATATTCTGAGAAAGATATATGAGGTAGATATCACAGATCCTGGTAACTAATTAGTTGAGGTAAAGGCAGGGAGGAACAATAAATTGAGGATGGCTTCCAGGTTTTTGCTTGGGCTACTGGATGGAGTAATATATATATATATATATATATATATATATATATATATATATAGAGAGAGAGAGAGAGAGAGAGAGAGAGAGAGAGAGAGAGAGAAAGAGAGAGAGAGAATAAATCTGAGATCTACATCTATGTTAAGGTATTATAAGGACTTCTCTATAAGGCTTAATTTGAGGGAAGTCAGAATTTTTGTCTAAAATTATCACTCAATCTTCTTGACTTGAAATACCCAATATAGTCACTAACTGATTACATATGGAAGATTACTGCCAGAAGAAGGTCAAAGTGAAAATCTCTGTCACATAGTATAAATGATATCATAGGTAAGTAAGTTAACATCCATATTATCTTCCTTCCAGCTTGTCTTTCTGTACTTGGTGACTGAAAAATTAAAATTTCTCTTTTTTCAGATTCTTTTGTAGCTAGTGTGCTGGTATACGACCTGGTTCTGCAGAAACTGATTTGGGGAGTTGGAAGTTCCATCAAGCAAGGCAGTGACACTTCTAGGTCTTTTGAAACAACTGTGGCAGAGTTTGTGGCTCCAGGCTCAATTTAGAAGTGCAAAACAGAAACCTGAATAGGCCCATAACTACTGATGAAATTGAAACAGTCATCCAAAAGCTTCCAGCAAACAAAAGCCCTGGACCAGATGGCTTCACAGGGGAGTTTTACTGAACATTCAAAGAAGAACTAAAGCCAATCCTTCTCAGACTATTCCAAAAAATTCAAGAGGAAGACACACTTCCAAGCTCCTTCTATGGAGCCAGCATTACCCTAATCCCAAAACCAGACAAAGACAACACAAAGAAAGAGAATGACAGGTCAATATCCCTGATGAACACAGATGCTAAAATCCTCAACAAAATTCTAGCAAGCTGGATCCAGCATTACATTGGAAAGATCATACACCATGACCAAGTGGGATTTATTTCAGGGATGCAAGGCTGGTACAATATACGCAGATCAATAAACATGATACATCACATAAACAAATTGAGGGACAAAAATCACATAATCACATCGATTGATGCAGAAGAGGCATTTAACAAAATCCAACACCCTTTCTTGATATAAACTCTCAGCAAAGTGTGAATAGAGGGATCATACCCCAACATAATAGAAGCCTTATATGACAAACCTACAGCAAACATCATACTCAATGGGCAAAAACTGAAACCATTTCCCTTAAGAACAGGAACAAGACAAGGATGCCCACTTTCGCCACTCCTGTTCAACATAGTACTGGAAGTATTAGCCATTGCCATTAGACAAGAAGAAGAAATGAGGCATCCAAATTGGAAAATAAGTAAAATTGTCACTAAAGACTCCATCTAAAATTATTAGACCTAATAAATGAATTTGGCAATATAGCAAGATATAAAATTAACACCAAGAAATCTATGGCATTTTTATATGCCAATAGTGAACTTACAGAAAGAGAAATTTAAAAAAAAAATCCCATTTACCATTGCACCAAAAAATGAAGATACCTAGGAATAAACTTAACCAAGGATGTAAAAGACCTATACTTGGAAAACTAAAGAACATTGAAAAAAGAGATAGAGGAAGACATAAACAGATGGCAGAACATTCCGTGTTCATGGATTGGTAGAATCAACATCATCAAAATGTCCATACTACCCAAAGCAACCTATAGATTCAATGTATTCCCCACTAAAATACCAACAGCATATTTTACAGATCTAGAAAGAACTCTTCAAAAATTCATTTGGAATAAAAAAAATTCCAAATAGCTGCAGCAATCCTGAAAAAGAAGAACAAAGTAGGAGGGATCTCAATACCAGATATCAAGCTATATTACAAAGCCACTGTTCTCAAAAAATGCCTGGTACTGGCACAAGAACAGACATATAGACCAATGGAATAGAATAGAGAGCCCAGAAATTGACTCAAACCACTATGCTCAATTAATATTTGACAAAGGAGGCAAGAACATACAATGGAGCCAAGACAGTCTCTTCAATAAAAGGTGCTGGGAAATTTGGTCAGACACATGCAAAAAAAATGAAACTAGACCACCAACTTACGCCATACACAAAAATAAACTCAAAATGGATAAAGGACTTAAACATAACACGGGAAACCATAAAAACACTAGAGGAATCCTAGCAAAATCTCAGACATATGCCAAAAGAATTTTTTCACTGACACAGCTCCTAAGGCAATGGAAATTAAAGGGAAGATAAACAAATGGGACAACATCAAAATAAAAAGCTTCTGTACAACCAAAGAAACCATCAACAAAACAACAAGAAAACCCACTACATGGGAGAACATATTTGCCAATGATATCTCTGATAACGGTTTAATCTCCAACATTTACAGGGAACTCATACAACTTAACAAAAAGAAGACAAACAACCCAATCAAAAAATGGGCAATGAACCTAAATAGAAGCTTTTCAAAAGAGGACATAAATAAGGCTGAGAGACATATGAAAACATGCTCAAAGTCACTAATCATTCGAGAGATGCAAATCAGAACAGCAATGAGGTACCATCTCACATCTGTCAGAATAGCTATCATCAACAAATCAACAAATGACAAATGCTGAGAGGATGCGGGGGGAAAAGGAACCCTCGTTCACTGCTGGTGGGAATGCAGACTGGTGCAGCCATTGTGGAGAACAGTATGGAGTTTCCTCAAAAAACTAAAAATGGCATTTCCATTTCACCCAGTGATCCCATTTCTAGGAATATATCCCAAGAAACTAGAAACACCAATCAGAAAGAATATATGCACCCCTATGTTCATAGCAGCACAATTTTCCATGGATAAGATTTGGAATCAGCCTAAGTGCCCATCAGCAGATGAATGGATTAAAAAACTTTGGCATGTCTACACAATGGAATACTATGCTGCTGTAAAAAGGAACTCTTACCATTTGCAACAGCATGTATGGAACTGGAGAGCATTATGCTAAGTGAAATAAGTCAGTCAGAGAAAGATAAATATCGCATGCTCTCACTCATTTGTGGATTATAATGAACAACATGAACCGATGAACAAAAACTGATGTAGAGACAGAGAAGCATCGATCAGATGCTCAAAACTCAGAGGGAAGGCAGGGGAGGGTGGGGCTGAGGGGGAGAGATCAACCAAAAGACTTGTATGCATGCATATAAGCATAAGTGATGGATGTGGACAACAGGAGGTAAGAGTGAGGGCAGGAATGGGGCTATGAGAGGACATTGGAGAGGGGGATAAGGTCACATTTGTAATATGTTAATCAATAAAGGGAAAAAAACAACAACAAAAGTAAACGTGCAAAACAGGAGGCAGAAGAGGTAGTCTTTCTACTATAACCATCCCGGTGTATGGTTGGGCATTTCTCATTGCTGTATCATTGCTTCTGATTACTGGGCATCCAAGCCCTGTTTCTTGGCACTCGCAGAGATTCTATGAGGTACTCAAGCTATTTTTACTAAATCTCTTTCTCCTTAAACTAGTTGGAGTAGATTCAGTTATCTATATGTGAGAACTATGACCAATATACACAAAACTAACTTTCTCTCATTAGGACATTTGATCAAATGAATTAGCTGACATTTAAATCCCTTAGAGTGCTTAGGTTAGGTAGGTTTCAGAAGTAGAGGCAATAGAGCATTGTAAATGCTGAAGTCAGACAGATTAGGTTTAAGTTTTGACTGTATCATGTTCTTTATTACTTATTCAGGTAAGTTACTTAACCTCCATATATTTCAGTTATTTCAGGTATAAATTTTAGATAATCATAGTGTTCAACTCAGTGTTTTTGTAATGGTACTATATGCTAATTAATATAAAGAACTTATCTCAATGCCTGGAAGACAACAGTGCCTAAAAATGTTTACATTTGCTCACATTAACACTGCATGTGTAGGCTTTGTTTCATGTACTAGAATTCCTTAGCTTTTCACTGAGTCTTATTTTTGTGTTTGGCGTAAATAGACCCATTTGTCTATGCGATGCACAATTATAATCTACTAGAGGCCCGGTGCACAAAATTTGTGCACTAGGGTGGTGGGGGAGGGGGGTCCCTCAGCCCAGCCTGTGCCCTCTCACAGCTTGGGACCCCTCTGGGGATGGCCACCTGCTGGTGTGCCTGGCCAGCCTGGGTGAGGGGCCAATGTCTGTTTGCAGGCTGGTCAAGCACCCCAGTGGAGATCCTCACCCCAGAGGGTGTGCCAAGCCTAGATGAGGGGCCAAGGGCAGTTTTCAGGCTGGCCACAGCTCCCACTGACCCTCTGGGCCATTGCCTGGGAAGCAATGGAGTGGCGCTGGCCACCCCATAGGCTTCCCAGGAGGGGGCATGGGGTCCCCCCACCCCCGAGGCTTCTCCGCCTGGGAGGCCATTCCAGTGTTGCTGGCCACAAGATCGGCCTCCCAGCAGGGGGCTGGCGGGGTCCCGCTTGCCCCGGGAGGCCGTTGGGGCCCTGATCGGCCTCCCGGCAGGGGGCTTGCGGGATCCCGCCAGGCTGGTCCCCGCTTCCCCCCATAGCTTCTCCACGGGGGAAGGCATCTGGCGGCCCAGGGCCCCAGATACCTTTCCAGGACCCAGGCTCCCAAGATGGCGGAACCCAGGGCTGCGGCCTCCACCATCTTGGCTGGGCTAATTTGCATACAGTCACTCTGATTGGCTGGTGGACGTGGCTTAGGCCATCCCGAAGAAACGGTTAATTTTAATATTACACTTTTATTAGTTTAGATTTTATTCTTTAAAAATATATCTTTATTGATTCCAGAGAGGAAGAGAGAGCTAGAAACATAAATGATGAGAGAGAATCATTGATCAGCTGCCTCCTACAAGCCCCTCACTGGGGATTGACCCCGAAACCCAGGCCAGAATTGAACTGTGACTTCCTGCGGGAAGCCACCACTTGACAATACTTTCACAAGAGTGCACGAAGGAATGCAGAAGGCCAATGGACCTTAGGTGTTAGCAGGGCTGATGCTAAGCACCTTGTCTGTTGAGATAGTGGTGGCTCAAGGAAAATTCCATAACCTGATAATCCTTTTACTGTTTACCAAACTTTACCTTTGATATGCTTGTATGCAATGCTAAAGAGCAAATATGTATTCAAGTAAATAAAAAGCTGACTGGGCCTGAGGTCAGTGTGCTCTTCAAGAAAGAGACACCGCTCCTTAATAATTCATATATCTTGTCTAGTGTTTTCATTTGTGCTTCAGTCTATCCTTCAGATCCTGAACCCAGCCATGCAGGTTGTGGCAACCTCCTGGTTCATAGGTCAATGCTCAACCACTGAGTTATGCTAACCAGGCCTATTTTATCCTTTTTTAATGAGTTCCATCATTAAGTGAATAAAAACAAAAATAAAAGAAAGAAAAAAGGGAAGATTTTTTTGGGTTTTAACTCAGGTCTGAACTTGGATCAACCTATGAATTTCCATGATGACTCTTAGAAGTTTAACAGTCAATAATTGTGGTATTTTAGATGCTAGGGCTATGCCTCAGTTCCTCTCAGGATCAGGCAGTTGTTTCACTCAGTTTCTGGTTTGAGGATTGGAATATCTTATGAGTGCCTGGGGTAGGCAAGAACATGGATTACTTTTAAAACATAATGCTGAGCAAAAGTAGCCATATACCCAAAAGTACATAATGTGTGATTCTATTCATATGTAGTTCAATAACTGTCAAAACTAATCTGTTTAGAAAAATAGTTTCTTTTGTGAAAGAGTATGACTAGTAGTGAACATAGGGGAGTTTTCTGAGTTCCTTAAAATGTTCTACTTCTTCATCTGTGGGATGGTTACATGGGTGTACACATCTGTAAAGTTAAGTGATCTGTATATTTTACATTTGTGCACTCTTTTGTGGTTATTCAATTTAAAAGAGGACTCTGAGCACACTTTGTTGAATGACAGCATCACTGAAACAAATACATGAAGTTCTACTTTAAAGAGACAATATTAATATGATTATATTTGTTCTGATATTATAGACAGGTATATTACTTTACAGTCACTTCTATTAGGTCCTATCCACAGCCTACAATCCAAGAAATAAAAACAAGTATATCTCTGGTGCTAATATCAGAATATGTTGACTTAGGAACTTATCTTGGCTTTTGGCATTTGTGAAATAGTGAATAGTCACTGCTAATTTGTTTAATGTTCAATACTAAAGAAGTCACAAAACATTTTAAAATAGTTCCATCCCATTGGTAGTATTTATTTTACCAATAATTAAAAAGTAAAACACTGCCTTTTACTACTTTTAAGGTTAAAAGGTGACCATCTGATTTCTATTTAATGCTGCACTTGTGTTTGGTTATGGTTAAAATATGTTCATTTAATCATGACATGGAGAATTGCTTTTGGATGCCAGATATCATATGTTGTTTAAGATTCTTTGCAAATTGTGAAATTAATTTTGCTTGTATACCAACCTTTCCTTAGCTGCTTCATTGACTAATTCACTAAGTAAAGGGTGAGAATTAGTCATTGTAAAGAACTTTCAACTTTCAAATCCCAATTTCCTAATCAATAAACATGGAGAAAATTAGTAAATATAAAGTTGTAACACATGCAACACTTAAAAAGCAAATGTTAAATGGACAAATGTTAAAATATAACATGCTACTTTAGGTCTATATGACTTCCTTGCAGAAATATATTTATTAGAACTGAAGTCTGAATGATGAGTAAGAATTTGGCTTAGTGACAGGTGGAAAAAGGCATTTCAAACAGGGAGAACAGTATATGCAAAAGGTCCTTGTACATGGTGGGTATACACAATTATTTTGTACTGAGCTTTACCTTCTTCTGTTTAACTTCAGGTGAAAAGGTATCTCTTCCCCTGTCAAAAATGAATCCTTCTTCTTGCATTCATATTTATACCTTTGCTTTTGAACCTCAATCTATTAACTGTCTTTTTATGTTTCATATTCTCAACTACCCTCCCCATTAGATATTTCCTTTCAAGATATAACACTCAAATTTCTGTAACCTACAAAAAACAAAATGATAAACACTTCTCTGAATTCTATATCCCTCTTCACTACTTCCTATCTTTAGTTACTTTTATTAGCAAAACTTCTAGAATAACAATATTGTCCACCTACAATCTCCACATCCTCAATTCCCATTCACTTTTTAACCCTACTAAATATGGAATCCTGCACAACCACTTCACTATTAGGATTGTGGCAAAGTCACCAATGACTCTTGATATTATTGGACACTCTTGAATACCTCTCTCTTTTTTTAGTATCATGATACCGTTCTTTCTATGTGTCCTACTTTTATCTCAGGCTACTTTAGAGTTTCTTTGATTTATGTATATCCCTTAAGTATTAAAATTTCATCTTAGGCCTAGGTTCTTCTTATTCTATACACTATAATTGGGTGAGCTCATTCATCCTGCTTCTTGGTCCCTGAGCAAATCCTTTTTTTTTGGCTAAGTCTTGGTTAAAATTTCCACATTGTGACTCTTTGACTTTCTTATTTTATCTTTATTGTTCAGATTATTACAGTTGTTCTCTTTTTCCCCCCATAGCTCCCCTCCTTTCAGTTCCCATCCCACCCTCTGTCCTTACCCCGCCCCAGCTGTCCTTATCCATAGGTGTACGATTATTGTCCATTCTCTTCCCGCACCCCCCACACCCTTTACTCCCGAAAATTATCAGTCCACTCCCTTTCTATGGCTCTGATTCTATTCTATTCACCAGTTTAATCTGTTCATCAGAATTTTTATTCACTTGATTTTTAGGTTCACTTGTTGATAGATATATATTTGTTGTTCATGATTTTTATCTTTACTTTTTCTTCATCCTCTTCTCAAAGGATACCTTTCAGCATTTCATATAATACTGGTTGGGTGGTGATGAACTCTTAGCTTTTTCTTGTCTGTGAAGTTCTTTATCTGACCCTCAATTCTGAATGATAGCCTTGCTGGGTAAAGTAATTTTGGCTGTAGGTTCTTGCTGTTCATCACTTTGAATATTTCTTGTCACTCCTTTCTGGCCTGCAAAGTTTCTGTTGAGAAATCTGCTGACAGTCGTATGGGTGTCCCCTTGTAGGTAACTAACTGCTTTTCTCTTGCAGCTTTTAAGATTCTCTCCTTGTCTTTTGCTCTTGGCATTTTAATTATGATATGTCTTGGTGTGGTCCTCCTTGGTGGGGTTCTCTGCGCTTACTGGACTTGGAATTCTATTTCTTTCACCAGGTGGGGGAAGTTTTCTGTCATTATTTCTTCAAATAGGTTTTCAATATCTTGCTCTCTCTCTTCTTCTGGCACCCCTATAATTCTGATGTTGGTACATTTGAAGTTGTCCCAGAGACTCCTTACACTATCTTCATATTTTTTGATTCTTTTTTCTTTTGGCTTTTCTGGCTGAGTGGGTTTTGCTTCTTCATATTTCATATCTTTGACTTGATTCTTGCGATCCTCTTGTCTGCTGTTGGATCTCTGTATATTATTCTTTATTTCAGTCAGTTTATGCTTAATTTCTAACTGGTCCTTTTTCATATCCTCTAGGGTCTCACTAAATTTATCAGCGGTCTCTAGAAAATTCTTGAAAAACCTAATAACCATGGTTTTGAACTCTATATCCAGTCTTTTGCGTTCCTCCATTTCTGTAATTTGTGACCTGTTTCTTAGTCTCCACATTTTGGCTGCTCATTGATAGGGTGGCTTTCTGTGCTAGGTGTCTTATAGGGCCCAGTGATTCAGCCTCCCCAATCACCTGGGGTGGACAGTCTTGTTGTATGCCTTTGAAGGCTGGGTGCACAATCTTGTTGTAGTTATCACTGGGAGGTATCACTGGGAGGAAATGACCTGCAGGCCTTTCTCCTCATTTTTTGGGGTTTAGATCTTTTGGAGTTCTGTCCCAGCTGCAGACCCTTAGGTTATGCTGAAGGCAGGCAGGCGCACAGCTTGGGCGGGGTTGTAGGTGGGGTGGGGCGGGGTCTCAGAATCACCGGGGTAGAGCAACCCACAATGGCTGCCCCTCTGCTGACTCCACAGCTTCTCCTGGATTTGGCACCTCCAAGCCCTGGGGTCTGCGCATCTCTGAGTCCCTGAATCTCTGCATCAGTGATAGCTGTGAACAGCACTGCTAGAACGCCACTGGTCTTCTGCCCTGTTGGCCTATAGCCCACATTGCATTCAGTGAAACCCTGGAGTTTATTATCTCCTTCCAAGCTGCAGACCCAGGCACAGCTGTTGCCACCCTTTCACCCACGTCGCCGCTTCCATTCCTCACATCCGTACCTCTCAGTTTTGGCGCCGATAGCTTCTTCTCAGTCTCCAAGCACTCCTTCTCTTGCCTTCTAGTTGCAAAGCTTCCCCTCCCTTGGTTCTGGAGGATGGCCGTTTATCTAAATAGTTGTATTTTTATAATGTAGTTGTGGAGGCTGCGCATTTAGGTATATACCTCATGCTGCCATCTTGGTTCTCCCACTCTGACTTTCTTAACCATTGTTAGGGCTTACTTTCTAAGCTTCATTGTCTTTTCTGCATCTATCTCACTGTATCTCCATCTTTCTCTCTGTATCTCTATATATCTGTATATCAATATAAATTCATCTATCCTCTATCTATATCTATCTATCTATCTATCTATCTATCTATCTATCTATCTATCTATCTCTATTCCCATGAAAGCAAGTCTCATCTTATTATGTTTATCTGTTTCCTAGTCTGTATCTCCAACTAGATTAGCAGTTCTTTGAAAGCAGCAGCCATCCTTTTATATCTAGCTTTTAGCCCAGTGCATGGCAGAGAGTAGATAATAAATAAATATTTATAGATGTATGTATGAATGGGTTTGGATAAGCTCTTTCATCTTTATAGCCTTGTAGAGAATCTTAGGAGAAAGCTGTGGCTACCTGAAGATTGCACAAATAATAAGTACCTGAGTCAAGCGTACTCTCGGTTTCCATGAATCACAATATGATGCACATTTGTGTGATGTTTATACTCTGCAAACTGCTCTCATATCTATTATCTCGTATAATTATCATAACAATTTTGTGTACTAAGATATAAATTTTGTTGCATATACACACTGAGTGGCCAGATTATTATGACCACCTTGTGTTTGTAGGCAAATTAGCTATAATTTCGCACTGAGGTTGCTAGAGGGTCAGACCATGATAAATGTCTGAATAGCACAACATACCTAAGTATCATTGCTGATCAAGTTCATCCTATCATGTTGATGGCATATCCCAATGCAGATGGCTTCTTCCAACAAGACAATGCACCATGCCAAGGTGCTCATATTGTGCAGGAGTGGTTTCAAGAACATGAGGGAGACTTTACCTTGCTTAGGTGGCCCCCACAATCACCAGATCTCAATCCAATTGAGCATTTGTGGGACAAAGTTAAAAGAGCCATCAGGCAGCTGGTTCCACAACCATCAAATCTCACAGAACTGGACAGTGCTATTCACCAGGCATGGTGTCAGATTCCTCACATCACCTTTCAACATCTTGTGGAGTCAGTGCCAAGAAGAATCGCAGTTTTTGAAGGCAAAAACTGGCCCAATGGAGTACTGATGAGGTGGTCATAATAATCTGGCCGGTCATAATAATCTGGCCACTCAGTGTGTGTGTGTGCATATAGGAGGCCAGGTGCACAAAAATTGTGTACTCGGGGAAGAGCGGGTCCCTCAACAGGACCTGTGCCCTCTCACAGTCTGGGACTCCTTGGGGGGATGTCCACCTGTTGGCTTAGACCCACTTCCCAGGGGATCAGGCCTAAGTTGGCAGTCAGGCATCCCTCTGGTAGCCCAGGAGCCCTTGGGGGATGTCCACTTGCCAGTGGGGAGCAGGCCTAAGCTGCAGTCAGACATCCTTAGTGCTGCTGAGGAGGCGGGAGGGGCTCCTGCCACCACCACTGTGCTGGCAGCCATCAGCCTGGCTTATGGCTGAGCAGAGCTCCCCCTGTGGGAGCACACTGACCACCAGGGGGCAGCTCCTGCATTGAGTATCTGCCCCCTGGTGGTCAGTGTGTGTCATAGTGACCAATCACTCCCAGTGGTTCTGCTGTTAGGGTCAATTTGCATATTACCCTTTTATTATATAGGATAGAGGCCTGGTGCATGGGTGGGGGTGGGCTGGTTTGCCCTGAAGAGTGTCCTGGATCAGGATGGGGGTCCTGCTGGGGTTCCTGGGCAGCCTGGGTGAGGGGCTGAGGGCCGTTTTCAGGCTGGCCACACCCCCCGATGACCTAAGCTCCCACTCTCTCCTTTTTTTCTTTTTTTTTCTGAGATTTATTTATCTTCCATAATTGAAATTTTGTAGCTTTGAGAGGAGTCGAGGGCCGGCAAGGGCAGGTGCAGGTGGGAAGCTTGGCTTCCTCCATTGCCGGGGGCAACCCAAGCCTCCTGCTTGCTCCAGCTCTGTGGCTGCCACCATCTTAGTTGAGTTAATTTGCATACTTGTTCCTGATTGGCTGGTGGGCATGGCTTGAGCATAGTGGAGAGATGGTTAATTTGCATGTTTCTCTTTTATTATTTAGAATAAATTTGTTGTGAATATATATATATATATATATATATATATATATATATATACAAATTGAAGTTCGGAAAAGCTGTGATTAATGTTTACACAGGTAGTAAGTGGCAGAGTCAAATCTTGAAATAAGCTTCCATGGGTGCAACTTCAATGTGCTTTCCACAACCAGAGAACCACTTAGCTTTGAGGTTATGTGCATCATGGGACAAACAAGGTATTTTAAGTCAGATAGACCTAGTTTCATATTGCCACAAACTAGCTGCCTGGTTTTAAATTTTTTTTTCTTTTTTTGTTAATCTTCACCTGAGGATATATTTTCCCATTGATTTTTAGAGAGTGGAAGGGCAAAGGAAAGACAGAGAGAAACATCAATGTGAGAGAAACACATTGATTGGTTGCCTCGTGCATGAACCACAACCTGGGCCCAGGCCAGGGAGGAGCCTGCAACCAAGGTATCAAACCTGGGACCTTTCGCTCAGCAGGCTGGCACTCTATGCACTGAACCAAACCAGCTATGACTTAAAGAAGATTTTTGATGTTTCCATTCCTCAGTTCATCTCTAGACTGGGATAATATTTCATATCTCAAAGGGTTGATGAAGGGACTAAGTAATACAAGATATGGAAATGGCCGTGCTCAGGGAGTGTCCACTCATATTTACATTCTCTCTCTGTGTTTCTCTACATCTTTCTCTTTGTTTGATTTCTGACTTCTTAGTCTCTTCAGGATTGTCCCTATTTTGTACCCACACCAATACCAGAAAAAGGAATCAAAGAGTCCACTTTGGAAAGATTTTAAAGGATATCCTTTTCTCCCAAGGTTGTTCTGTCCCACTTAAAGTGACAATATAGATGCCAGAAAAAACTTATCCTGCCCTATGTGAAGGTGTTATTGAAGGAAATAAACTCTATTTGTTACTGTGTGACTGTTATCACCCACCCCCATGTGTGTGCACATATTCACTCCCATCGTTACCCTTACCTGGCAGAATCTCCTCTCTTCTCTTCTCAGAACTCACTCACCCTTCAAATTCACGCACATGCTTTTTCCTCCAATAAACCTCTGAATTTGTCAGCCCACACTGAACTAAACATTTTCTTAGGGCTACTAGGACACTTCTGGTTTATGTCAGAATTTTTCACTTCCTTCTTCTGTATTTGGTATGTCTTCTCAATTATGTCTTCCCTATTAATGTGAGCTTCTTTTTTAAAATCCTCACTCAAGGATATTTTTTCCATTGATTTTTAAAGAGTGGAAGGGAAGGAAGGAGGGAGGGAGAGAGAGAAACATTGATGTGAGGGCAACACATCAATTGGTTGTTTTCTACATGCTCCCAACCAGGGCTGGGATTGAACCTGCAATCCAAGTATGTGCCTTTGACCAGGAATTGAACCCAAGACCCTTTGGTATGTGGGTCTACTATAGCCATTTAGCCACACGAGCCAGGGCAAATGCAAGCTTCTTGAGGGCAAGAGGTCTATCTTTTGATTCTGTACTCTCCATCCACACACTCATCAAACTCTTATTTTCTGCTAGTATTGATGTAGGGCTGTGTACTTATGAGGCATCCAGGAAATATTGGTGGTTTGATTCACCTTGCATCCGTCACTCTTGTAGTCAACAGTGAAAGGAATTTCCCAAGGGAAAAATGTGAAAGTCTTTGTACATTTAATTCTGCTACGCAAGCTGTATTGATGAGAAGAGAGCCAATGCCACATTAATCTTACCTTGTTTTTCTTTTGAACCCTGTAATCTTAAGTGTATGTACTTTAAGGAAGACATACACTATTAATCATGTTTGATAAACCATAAAAAGGCTGAAGCCCCAGTAACCTACTTATTCTGTTGTCTCAGGAGCGGTTAGAGAAAAACAATGATTTGCATACACACCTTGTAGTGGGGACTTTTCGACTTCACTGGCCTGCTTCCTGAGACTACTTCCCTATTGTCCATTTGCCTTTCTGATAAGATAAGAAACGCTTTGCACCTGGGCAGTGCTTTATGCTTTTCTACATGTCCACTGCTAGTATCTTCGCCCAGATCCCCATCATCTAAGTAACTTAATGCAACATCTTCCTAATTGATTTCCCTGACTCAGTCTTTTGTTTTTTACAATCTATTCTCTATACTGCAACCAGAATAATAGATCCACAAATTTGATTATGTCCCACCCCTGTTTAATACTCTCCAGCATCCTTAAGATAATGTCTAACCCTTTTGGTATACTCAAAATAAAACAAAACAAATGAAAACCAATGGTTCCTGGTTTGCCTCCTGCTTTGCTCTTTAGCTTTATCTCCTGCCACTCCCTACCCCCATTTTCCACCCTCTTGTACTCTAAGCTCCAACCTTCCTGAAATACTTGTATATCCACAAGTGTGCTATTTTGCTTCTTCTGCCTATACTGTCTTCCTACCTTCTTCTGACCTCTAACTGAAGAAGTTTTCTCCATCTTGTTAGACTTAACTCAAACTTCACCTTCTAAGTGAATCCTTCCTTAACTTGTGATTTATCATTATTTGTTCCTTCTTTTGCATATACATACTTGCATTCTGGCAGTTTCCTCACTATATTGTAAATATCTGTTTATACATTTATCTCTGTGGCCTTTGTGCAAATTTCTTGAATGTTGGAACTGTGGTTGACGCTTCCTCCTAACCTTCTTCCCTCAGCACTATAGACATAATTGGTATTCAGGAATGTTGCTTAAACGAATAATGATTATATTTCCAAACTTAAAGACTTCTTTTTGAAGTAGACTGACCTCAGAGTTGCAGCAAAATAACCAGTTGTTCAACTATTCACAGGCTTCTGGGCTGGGTTAGGTGTGGTTCTGTCTTTAGAAATCTTGAATTCAAATGTTCTGTCAAGTTTCTCCTTAATTCAGGATTCTATAAATAAATAGTAAATTAGAATAACACCTCAACAATGCAGAAGCAAAGAAGGCTCCTTGGCTTTTTGTTTTATACCTTCTATTACTTTTCTAAATATATTATTTCCTTTAGGCCTTCTTTTATACAATCACTTAAAACAGGAGGTCCCTCGGTGGTTTTTTGGTCCTTATTTCTAATTTTGGTCCTTAAGCTCAACTAGGGCCAGTTTATTTCATCATTTATATACACCTCCCACCCCCCGCCCATACACAAAGATATCTGAAACCTCAGGAGCTTCTTGGGCAAGGACAGACAAGAAAGAGGCAGACCACTCCAGGTTTTTAGATGGCAGTTTAATAAGCAAGAGAAGTTACTTATGAGGTTTGTCTTGGGCAGCCACAAGATGAGTAGATCTCTGCACCCACTCACTAGAATCTTGAAAGTATACATAGAAGTCTTAAGTAGATTCAGTCACGTAACTGTCCAGATGGTCTCAACAACACATTTCTGTCTCAAGGCTGTGTCCTTGAAAATGGCTCCCACTGTGGAAATGGTGAGAGGAGTGGACATTCCAAGCACAGGGAAGAGGCCAGGAACCTCTGATTGCCCACATCCAGCTTGCTGGTCTACTGGAGGTCACATCCTTTCACTGACCTTCTCCAACAGTATATACACAATAGAGGCCCAATGCACAAAATTCCTGCAAGGAGTTTGGCCCTCGCAGCTTCGGTGGCTTGCTTTGGCCCTCGCAGCCCCAGCTTTGTCCAGAAGGTTGTCTGGAAGGACATCTGGAAGGTCGTTCGGCTGTCTGGTTTAATTAGCATATTATGCTTTTATTATTATAGATATCATCTTATTACTAATGCCCTATGAGGTACTTACTATTTTTACCCCATATTTTATAGGTGAAGAAACTATAAATCAAAAAGATTAAATAACTTTTTTTGTTAACCTGAAAGTGCTGGAGACTGGACCTAAACTTGCATTTGATTGTAAAGCCTATTTTTGAACCATTCATTACACCACACTCCCTCATCTCTCCTTTTGTAAATGGATAGATTATCCTTGAGAATCCTGTCCAAAGCTTTTCCTCCCACCACATCCTCAAGAGCTCCACTGGGGCCAAACAAGAGAGTGGCATTCTGCAGATCTAGGAGCTGAAATAAAGAGCTATGAGGCGCCAAATATTCCCTTGTGCGTTTGTTTTTCTATAACCATTTCTTATTGAGATACACTATAAGGAACCCTAAAATGGCATATTCAACAATGATCTTCAGGACCTGCGGTTGTTGCCAGCCATTTATCTTCCTCTTAGGCAACTTGATTTTTTAAGTTAAATTCTATCCACAAGTGAGTGATGAGAGAGACAAATACACAACTTTTGGGAAGCATTTGTTCCAAAAGTGTGAAAAGCCTAAACAAGTGGAATATTTCACTAAAGAAAGGAAAACATTACATCGAACAGAAGAGATCTGTATCCTGAAAGCAAAACATTGAAAAGCAATAAAACATTTTTTTCACTGTGTCATCCCTCAAAACACCTGGAAGGAATTGTCATTGCAGGTGTCTTGTAGAATAAAACAAAAAAACACTGATCTTGGAGCCAGAGACCTGGGCTTGAGTCTCATATCTATACCTTGCTAATAATGCAACCTTGAGCAAGGGACCAAACTACTCTGGGCTTCTGAGTAGGCTTCCACTCAGTGTTAAATTGGAGATAATTGTGTGTGTGAGGGGGTCAAGGGTAAAAATAAATATAATACTGTCAACAAGAAAAAATAAACTAAAAAAATAAAGAGATAAATACATTGGAGATAAAAACAAGAACTACCTGAAAGGTTGTTTCTAAGATTAAATGAATTAAATCATATTTGACTAATGTTTTTTGTGCTTCCATTTACATCAGATAGTATTACAACTCACCTTGGCCCAGTGCCAAGTCACTAATCTAGTTACCCTTCTTCTAATACTGGCTGTTCCCTCTTTGACCTCAACCATTTGCCATTGCACCGCGACTCCCACCTCCACCCCAGACTCACGAAAAACGCACAACTATGATTGTTCTAAGAAAACAGTCCCTACAGCCATGTAAGCAGATAACACTCATGGTAAAATGTGGTTGTTGACTTAGTTATGATAGAGAATATCTGGGTGCCAGGAGACCTACATCTGAGCATCTCTACTGCCTATTTCTAGACAGTAAGAATGATACCAGGCACAACAGTTAGACCCAGCTTCTCCAGTGGGAAAGAGAAAATGAATGGTTTGTTTTGTGATAATTGGCCTACACTTATTTAAGGGACTTGAGATTAAGTTCAAGTTCATTGTTTGAACATGAGAGTGACTGAGGTGCCAATGAAGGATATGAAAGTATAGCTTTGACAATGGTATGTTTCACAAAGAAGGGATAGGTCACCATATTTCTTGTGGCCACAGTTTCCTAAGGTTGGTTACCTTCTTGCTGGTTGTAGATGTCACACTGGGAAGAATCACAACAGAAAGGAAATTGAGGAGATGCAGGAGCAAAGATCAGGTCAAGGTCCTGGCTGGTGCGGCTCAGTTGGCTGAGCGTTGTCCCATGCTCCCAAACATTACCGGTTTGATTCCCCTTCAGAGCACATATCCAGGTCGCCGATTCAATTCCTGGTCTAGGGTGTGTGTGGGATGCTGCCAATCAATGTTGTTTTTTCTCTCTCTCTAAAATCAATAAAAAATATTTTTAAAAAAACCCCACCGGTGTTGCTCAGTGGTTGAATGTCGACCAGGAGGTCATGGTTGGATTCTTGGTCAGGGCACATCCCCAGGTTGCGTGCTTGATCCCTATTGTGGGGTGTGCAGGAGGCAGCCAATCAATTATTCAATCCCATCATTGATGTTTCTCTTTCTCCCTCCCTCTTCTTTCCTCTCTGAAATCAATAAAAATAAAAATTTTAAAGAAGATCAGATAGAGGGGGAGGGTGGAATGGCATATCTAAACCTCAACATCTAGGGTTAAGTATTATGGCAAAACTAAATAATGTCTGTGATTCCATCACTGGTCTGAGTCTCCACTTTCATTTACCTTTTCTTCTCTTTTACCTTCTTAAATTAGTACCCTTCCTATGATCTATACCAGAAATAATGAACTGTGTGTTTTAATGTATAACTGTGTGTTTCCACCAACTCCTGGTGGTGGAAAAATAAAACTTTAAAAATTGAGGCATATCAGAGGAAAGTCAGTAAAAATGCTAGTCCTGTGTTGTAGAGTTCTCTTGGATCAAAGTGATTACATTAGGCTTAAAAAATCAAATGGTATCCTTGTTTACTAACATATTCTGAGATTTTTTCCCCCCCTCTTGCAGATGTAAGACATGAAAAAAACCAGGGCTTTGCTCACATATGGAGGTAATTTGTTCAGTTGTACAACTGGGCTGGAGCCATCAGTATCCCGGTTATAAATTCTGAACCTCCTGTATTTTGTCATTTCAAAGTATGTTCTCCATTTCAAGACAAAAATCAAATCAGAATTCCTCTGAAAGATATAACATTGAGGGTTCTGAGTAGAGAAAAACATCACTGGCAACAGTTTGGACATTGGCTTATACTAAGTCTTTCTGAATTTAAACTCATGAACTCTCATACTTAGGTCCAACATAAATTGTTTCGTTTTCAAGTTCCCTTAAGCTAGGAAAATTAAGACTTCCTGTTCTTTAGGGAGAAAAAGTGTCTAAAAACGTAAGAGGTTAGAAAATGTCTTAAAGCTCTTCATAATTGAGTATAAATGAATCCAAACCATATGGATTGCATTTCCTTTTTTTTTTTTTTTAACTTTGAGCACTGAGGGGAAAAACATGTTTGGCAAAATGCTTCTTGTTGTTTTTTTTCAAACCCAAATATGTTACTTTCACCCCTGAGCATTCTTCCCAAGCTGTACCATATGCTGGGAATGTTCTCAGGGTTCTTTAGACTTTAAGTTTACAGCTCCCGGGAGGCCTACCTTCCTCAAGAAGCTATCTCTTAGGTGACTTAGAAGAGACATTCTAAATGTTTCTTGAATCTTATTTGGGTAACATACAACCTTCAAGACCTCCCTTTTTTCAACCTTCTGTCCATGTGCACTGTTAGTTGTGCAAAGGTTTATTTTGTTTATATGTAATAGCTTGTGTAATTTATCTGCATTTAAGAACCATATATTTAGTATCTAATGGGTGTAATGTTTTATGGATAAATGCCTAGGTTAGCACAAGACCCTTACATTGTGCTAAATGTAAACATAACCCTGGCTAAATATTCACAAGTAGGATACAACCTAGAAGAGGGAACTGGAATGGTCTTAAGCAGAGAAAGTCTCTTGATGATGGGATTTGAAAGGCTCCAATAAGTCTCCAAAAGTAGTAGATTCATTTGTTTGAATTAATAAGACTATTTAGAAAGACAAATGGTTACTAAAATATAGTAATAAAATGTTAAATCCTGCAATTTACTTTCCTCCTACTAGCTCAGTGAGTTTTACACATCAAAGAGGGTAAGTTTCAATAAGAGAGATAAGAGAATCTGAACAATTTGGGCTGATATGTACCATAGAATTTTTAATTAAAATTTTTTCAATTATAGTTTATATTCAGTATTATTTTGTATTAGTTTCAGGTGCATCGCATAGTGGTTAGATAATCATATTCTTTACATAGTGTTTCCCCTCATAGTTCCAGTACCCACCTGGCATATACATACTTACTAGAATATTATTGACTATACTTCCTATACTCATAGATTTTAAAGATTTAATATATATCAGAACAATTTGTTATTTATGTGAATTAAGGTTAGGAGGAGTAGGAGATACAGAGAGAGTGAGAATAAGAGTGAGTTGAGAATGAGAAGAACCTGGGTAGAAAAGGAAGTAAGGATACTTTAGTTAGACTTTGACTTATGTTTAAACTTGAAGAGAAAATACACACAAAGATAACTCACCTGGAAAGGAAACTGCCTATACTGTAATATGTATAATATTTATTTTTCATATTTCCTTATTTCCTTAGTAAAGCTGTAATCATTTTGGCGGTTAGGGACTCTGTAACACTTACTATTCACCACCCATGCCATTCCCACCCCACTCTCACCTCAACACCTAACCAACCCTTAGTCCAGAGGAGACATTCAGTTCTTGGTTGATTGAATATAGGGGCTTTACAAAGTTTTACTGAACATGGAGAATACCTTCAACACTGTGTCACACATTGTAGAAAATACACAACCTGAGGAGAGAATAAAATGATTATGACTGTTTTGTTTGGTAAAGCAAACCCTATGTGTGAAAATAACCACGTGAAGATAATCAAATGGAATAAACATTTCCATGCTAACCCTGTTGACCCTATGATAAGAAAACATCTGACTAACTCCAAAAGAAACTTTAAAGCAAATGAAAATATGTACTACTCTGAATGGTAGAATTTAAATGTTGGAACCTTGCTACCTTGAAGTATACAGACTGTATAACTTATTTTAACTGCTCAGTTTCATATTTATAGGAAATCTCAAATCTCTTCCTGTATTGCAGTGGTTCTCAACCTTTTGGCCCTTTAGAGTTCTTCATGTTGTGACCCAACCATAAAATTATTTTCATTGCTACTTCATAACTGTAATGTTGCTACTGTTATGAATCATAATGTAAATATCTGATATGCAGGTGGTCTTAGGCAACCCCTGTGAAAGGATCATTAGACCTCCAAAGGGGTTGTGACCCACAGGTGGAGAACCGCTGCTCTATTCTTTCTGATGACTTTTCCTAGGACTTTCTCTATGATGAGGAGGGGAGAGGTAGACTGATAAATAGGTTCCATAAATGGATTTGAAAGTGTGATTTTCTTACTGCCAAATGAAGAGGAAGTTAGTTATTAGGGATGTAGTCCTAATCTCTCAAGGCTGTTAACACTTGGGAGCACATTTCAGTTAAAGACAAGAAAAATAAAGATATGATTTTTGTTCCCATCAAAATTCATGGTAACTCTAAGGGATTTATGGATTCCATGTTAAGATCTCCTGAATTAAAGGTATTGACTATAGTAGAATGTAAAGTCATGTAAAGTTGTGGTTTTCCTGTCACTGGAGTAGGTTTTAAAGAAAGGCTGTCAGGGATGTTTAAATGGGATTTCTGCTTTGGTTTTATAGTGGATAAAATAAACTCTTTAGGTGCCAAAGCTAATATTCTATGCTCAAAACTCTTTAATAACTTTTATTATCAACAGCAGGGATTTTCAATTTTTTTGTTTGTTTTATTTTTCTTTTACACCAAATGTCCCATTTTATTTATTTTTAAATAGCTATTTATTTTTTTATCATCTTTTCCCCCCTATATCCTTCTCTACCTCCACCAATCCCCCTCCCTCTGCAATCACCACACTGTTGTCCAATTCTTTAAGCAGCAGAAGACTTTCTTCAAAATAAAATTTTGTATAATCCCTCAATATATCCATCGGAAAAGTGGGATCAGTTTCACATAGAAATGGAGGGCCTAGATCTCTGCCTTCTTAGCTATCCTACTCACTACCTTCACTCTTCCCCACCTGCACTGAATTCAAGTCTCTGTTTCTATAGTGCAATCTCTTCTGAGAAGCCCTAGAGCTCTATGAAACACTGTCCTGGGATCAAATGTAAGCTCCTTAGAATTGCATTCAAGGCCAGGTAAAATCTTATGTCTCAGCTGATGATCAACAGAGTATTCATTGTCTCCAAAAAGCTTACAACATTCTTGAAACCACACCTTTGTTCACACTGCTCCCCAGTCTGGAATGCCCTACACACCTTCCTCCTCTTTGCTATTTCCCTAAACTATACACCCTTCTTCAAGTTCAGATCAGGTTCCACTGCCTCCAAAACTATTCCCTGATCACTCACCGTTGGTGATTATTCCAGTGTTCTGATTCATTTGAATACTTCTCTCTATTTGACATTAACTGATTTTGCTTTTGTTGCCATGTCCATTCTGTGTCCTCATTAGAGAGTAGCAACTTGCGGGCCCAGTGAAGTATTCTGTAAATATAGGATGCTGAATCAGTTCTTATCTATGACATTTATTTTCCATGTTTGGCCCATTTCCCTAAATAAATCATAAGTTTCTTTTGGACAAGGATTTCCTTAGACATTTCATCTGCTACAATCTCTCCAGCACCTATCATGATCCAGATCCCACAGAGGCTTGAACTAGACATAGTAAGATATGGACAGGAAAGATGTTAGATACGGACAATTTAGAAGGGATGAAACACATGATTTGATAAAGAAAGAATTGGCATTTTTTTTTTTGCTGGGTAAGAAGACTGATGCTAGAATAAGGCATGAAGGGATTCCATTGAGAGGGAAGGAGCATGTTAAGACATGATTAGGTAAGGCAAAGAAATATCAAGCAAGAGATGTGAGTCTCAATGAGAGAGATCAACAGAGGTTAATATGGAAATGCTGAGATAAAAATCAGGACTAGAACCCTTCTCTTGCTGACAATTTATCAAAGCTCAAACAGTTATGCAGTCCAAGCACAGAGAAAAATCTCTTTTTGTGCCTACATTCTGAGTTAAGACTCAAAGTCTTTGACTCAGTCCTCAAAGAAATATTTGAGATTTCCAAATTCTCATTTGAAAACACCTGGTCAGGTGAGGTGTCTCCAAGCCATTGCCACCCTAATGTCTACTTTGTACTATATGTTCAGAAATCCAATTTAATAATAATAAGGTTTAGTAATAAAAAATAAATGCCATTAGTTGTAGCCTTAGTTATGTTCAAGGCACCGTGATAAGTGATTTACTATTTTTAAAATATTTTTAATTGATTTTAGAGAGGAAAGGAACAGAAGAAAGAGACAGAAACATCAATGATGAGAGAGAATCACTTATTGGCTGCCTCATGCACGCCCTGTGCCGTGAATCGAGCTCGCAACCCAGGCATATAGCCCAACTGGGAATTGAACTGTGACCTCCTGGTTCACAGGCCCAACCACTGAGCCATGCCTGTGGTAAGTGATTTAGATGAGGGAGGGGAGTCTGGGATTCCAAGAAGGGAGCGTTAGGACAGGATAAAATAAGATAGGATAAAATGTTCCAAAGAAGTCAAGAAGGATAAGAACTCATGATGCTAAGTGACAGGCATGGTTTCATATATTTATATTACTTCATTTAATCATCACAACCCTTTGAGATAAATATTATTATCACCATATTAGAGATGACAAAAGTGATATTCAGAGAAATTAATTGACTTATTTAGGTCACACAGCCAGTGTGAATGGCACAGTGGAAATTTTTTTAAAAAATAAATAGCTTTTAAAATTTTATTTATTGATTGATTTTAAAGAGAGAAAGGAAGTGAGAGAGAGAAACATTGATTTGTTGTTCCACTTATTTATACATTTATTGGTTGATTCTTGTATATGCTCTGACTGGTGAACCTGCTACCTTGATGTATTGTGAGGACACTAACCAACTGAGCTACCCAGCCAGTGTGGAAATTTGAACCTAAATCATATTGGCTCCAGCTGATTCTCTTTCCTGTGTCCCTATTTGCTGTACTGTCAAACATCATCCCTAGTTGCTAGGGAAGAAAGAAAACAAAAAGAACTGATTCAGTAAAATTGCCAGTTGTACATAGAAAGAGAGGCCAGGAGTTTGAGTGCAGTGAAAAGCCAGAAAATTTCTAAACCTCACTTGAACCAGACATTTCAGTCTCTGACCACAAGATATTGTAATACTCATCCCAAGATTTCTGAAGACACTGTGAAGAAATAGCCAATAAGTGGCCAATAGGATTTTGATGCCTTTCTTTTTGCTTCATGCAGGTTTTGAGACAGGGAACTCGCCAGAGAGCACAGCAGAGATCTGAGAAGGAAGAGAAAGGGTCATTTACAAGATAGAATAAATCAACTGGAATAATCAGAGGGTGATTTGTTTACACTGGGGATGCTCCAACTAGACGGTTTATAATTTACACTGGGTCAAAGCAGGAACCAGTGGTCAAGAGTGGAAAGATCCTGCATTTTTTTGTTTGTTTCTGAACATTATGTTCAAATAGCAGCCTTCTCTCCTCAATAGGCCAGAAACTGGGTTTCACCTTAAGCTCTGAGTTAGTAAATTCATCATCATTTACTTCAAGTGTGATAGGCAGTTAGACAGACATGAGCAGAGCAAGCATGATGGGCCAGGTATAGAATGTCACCAGGGTGAAAGTTCCGGGTGCCTAACAAAGGACAATCACAGGGTGGGGCCTTGCCCCCGGTGTGACCTTTTTCCCCCTACTTATCCCTGGTTATGAGGTTTGAATCCCCTAACCTTTCCTCCCTAGAGATAACATCTAGGCCTCAGTTGTATTTCAGCTCCAGGCCCAGAAGAACAACAAAGCCAGACCAGTGACCCCATCGCTGACCTCAGGACCAGCTACATTGATTGGACAACGACCCTGTGCCCTGGCTCCAACTAATCAATCAGCGGAGACCTGGACCCTAAAGGACATAACTGGAAAGCTGCTGAATATTCTACTAAGGTCTTCCTCTGGGCTCTCTGGCCATTTGCTCAGTGGTTAGAGCATTGGCCCTCAGACCAAAGAATCTTGTGTTTGATTCCCAGTCAAGGGTATGTACCTGGGTTTTGGGTTCACTCCCTGTTCCTGGTAGGGGCATGTGCAGGAGGCAACCAGATGTGTCTCTCACATTGATGTTTTTCTCTGTCTCTTTCTCTCTCTCTCCCTTCTACTATCTAAGAAAAAGCAATGGAAAAATCCACTGGTGATGATTAAAAAATAAAAAGAACTTCCCCTGGGACCTCTCCTAAAATCTCCACCCTTAAAACCCTCAGGACAGAGGACTCAGTGCACTCTCCCTCCTGGGATCACACATGAGTCTTTCCCTCTCCCATCCTCAGGAGCTTTACCATTACCTTCCTCACTCCCAACCTCTAAGGGTCCTTCCTTTACCTCTATAACTTGTTTCCTAAGCCCATCTCTTCTACAAATTACTTCTCCCATATCTATGATTTTATAATGTTCTTTTATAGTTTGAATTCTTTCCTAGCCAGAACTCAAGTACTGAAGCTGCTGATCCCAAGTCCAGGGTGACTCCACTGGTCAGACACCAGCTGCTGTTCCCACCTACAACACAAGGAGAGTGCACTTCAAGAACCTATTTAAAGGGTTTACACAAGCTCGACTTTATACAAATTCAGTTCTTTTTAAAAAATATTTTTTATTGTTGATAGTATTACAGTTATCTCCCATTTCCCTCCTCCTCTCAGGCCCTAGCCACACCCCCAGGTCTTCACTAGTCTATTGCCTGTGTCCCTGGCCTATGCATAGAGGTATATAAGTTCTTTGGTTTATGTCTTCTTGTCCCCCCACCTACACATCAAGGTATGTCAGCCTGTTCCATGCCTCCAATGCTTTGGGTCTTATTTTATTGGTCAATTCATTTTTCTCTCTTTCCTGTCTTATTGTTTAAAGTTTTACATATGTCTCCTTCCTTGACTCCCCTGGCCACTCCCACCGCTGGGGGCAAACCCCTACCACCCCAGTGTCTGTGTCCACTGGTTATGCTAATATGCATGCATACAAGTCCTTTAGTTGATCTCTAATCCCCACTCAATTCATTTTGTTCATTAGATTCCACAAATAAGTGAGATCATGTGATATTTGTCCTTCTCCATGAAATAAGCCAAACTAATGCATGTTCTTGAGCATGCATTTGGTGAGATGGCTCCAGACTTCATATTCAAGGCATTTCATAGCATCAGTGCAAGCCATTTTCTCCTGATCTTCTACCAGTCCACACCCTCAGATTATCTTCTTAATGGGTTATGCACAGGCACACCCCTTTCTAGGTCTGTGACCTTGCCTGGAATGTATACATTCTTTCTTCAAAACTTTACTAACCTGCCCTGTTCTTTTCTTAGTTTTTTCCACCTCTATTTCCTTAGTGTCTTTTGCTCCTTTTTTTTTATTAAAAAAAAACATGCTTCAGAGTGACTTTTTAAAAAATATTTTTAATTGATTTCAGAGAAGAAGGGAGAGGGAGAGATAGAAACTTCAATTATGAAAGAGAATCATTGATTGGCTGCCTCCTGAATGCCCGCTACTGGGGACTGAGCCCACAACTCAGGCATGTGCCTGACTGGGAATCAAATCTGTGACTTCTTGGTTCATGGGCTGACGCTCAATCACTGAGCCACACCAGCTGGGCCTTTCAAACCTTTATTAGGACTCAGTTAGTCATACATAAATTGGTCTATTTTGGGCTCTATTCTATTCCATTGATCTTAATTAAATATCTTTTTACCAATAACACACTTTCTTGAGCGAGAGAGAAACTTCGATTGGTTGCCTCCCATGTGTGCCCTGACCTGGGATGGCACCTGCAGCCTAGGTATGTGCCCTGACCAGGAATGGAGCCCATGACCTTTTGGTGTATGGAATGACATTCCAACCAACTGAACGGGCTTGATTACTGTAGCTTTATAATAAGCCTTGATATGAAGTAGTATAAACCTTCCAACTTTTCTTTCCTTTTAAAGATTGCTTTGGCTATTTTAGGTTCTTTGTTTTTCCATATTACTATTGAAATTAGCTTGCTCATTTCTAAAAAATATTGCTGAATTTTTGACTGAAATTGCATTGAATCTATAAATCAATTTAGGGAGAATTGACACCTTTAGAAAATTAAGTCTTCTGATAATGAGCATGGCATATCTCTTCATTTATTTAGGTTTTCTTTACTTTCAGAAATGTTTTCGAGTTTTCAGCCTACAGATCTAGTTTATATTTTGGAAAACTTATTCCTAAGTATTTTACGCATATTAAATGGAATTACCTATTAAACTTATGTTTACAATTGTTTTTGTTACTATATGGACACAGTTTTACTACAAATTGACCTTATATCATGTTGCTATTGCTTTGTGTGCTTTTAAGAATTTCCATCTTTAATTTTAAGCTATTTAACTATGATATATTTGAGTGTGGTTTTATAATCCACTTACTGAGTGTTTCTGGGCTCTCAGATTGTTGTTTTTTCACCATTTAATGAAGTTTGAACATTATTTCATTAAAAATCTTTTTGTCCCACTCTTTTTTTTGCATTTTGGGATCTAATTATATGTATATTTGAGAACTTTGTATTATCTCACAGGTTGTTTTAACACACAAAAGTTCACTAAATTGTGTTTCAATTTCTTTCTTTCAATTTTTTCTGGTTGGGTAATTTCTATGAATTTGTATTGAAACTTACTCATCCCTTCTGCTAACTCTAATTTTCTTTTAAGCTCTTCTAATGAATTGATTTATTTCAGATACTTTACTTTAAATTTTTATAATATTAATTTGGCTCTTCTATGTTATTTTCATTTTTATGTTGAAACTTATTCTGTCCTCTTATTTATTTATTTATCTATTTTAAAATATATTTTATTGATTTTTTACAGAGAGGAAGGGAGAGGGATAGAGAGCTAGAAACATCGATGAGAGAGAAACATCGATCAGCTGCCTCCTGCACACTCCTCACCAGGGTTGTGTTTGAAACCAAGGTATATGCCCTTGACTGAAATCAAACCTGGGACCCTTGAGTCCGCAGGCAGACTGAGCCAAACCGGTCAGGGCATGTGTCCTCTTATTTAAAACTAGAGGCCTGGTGCATGAATTTGTGCATGGGTGGGGTCCAGCTAGCCTGCCACGATTGGGGTGGGAAGGGCCAATTGGGATTGGGGCTAGGGGGATGGGGGATTAAGGGGCCGCAGATGTTTGGCCAGCTGGCCCCACCCCCTGGTTGAATTCCTGGTCAAACTCCTGGTCAAGGGGACAATTTGTATATTAGCCTTTTATTATGTAGGACTTTTCTCTTATTCAAATAATATTTTCATTTATACATTTGATTTTTTTATAGCAGCTTTAAAATACTTGTCTGTTAATTCCAAAATATATTCTTTCTTGGGGTCTGTTCCTATTGGTTGCGTTTTCCTTGATTTAGGCTCATATTTTCTTCTTTTTATATTGAAAATATTTTAATGTGTTTCTAGACATTTTGAATGACATATTGTTAGGAATGAATAATATAGGCTGTCTTCCTTTACTGGCAGTTCTTGCTTTTGTGACAGCTTGGTTATAGGCCTTTGTTGGGTGAGTCTAGCATAGCCCCATGTAGAGTAATCCAGGATAGCCATAGCATGGTCCTTTTCCTAATGCATGAACTTTCTGTGGTCTTAGCTGAATGCTGGGGATTTTATTGAGGTCTCTCCACTCTGGTTGTGGTGTAACTCCAATGTTTCTGAGCACTGTGCAACCTCTAGAATCTCAGTTCCATTCTTAAACCCCATAACAACCTCTCATTGCTAGGTTTTGCACAATCCTTCCCTGCACATATATAGCCCAAGCCTTGGCCAATGACATATGGGAAACTCCAACAGAGTCATCTGTAAACCCTACTGCACAACTCCCTCCTCTTTGATATCCTTCTCTGAACTCAGTATCTGTTCTGTCAGCTCAGCAGGACTGTTACGATCTGCTTGGTTTTTATTTTCCTGTGTCTTGCTTTGGAAATTGTTTCAAAGCAGAGAACTTACATGAATTTGGGGCTTGCTTTTGTGTGTTTTCTTTTTCCTAGTAATTAAAATTCTGCATAACTTTAAATTGTCCCAAAACTTAAAATGGTTGCTTCACAATATGTTCAGTTTTATAGTTGTTGTTTTTTTAAGAGCAGAAGGGCACTTTGGTACTAGTACTCCATCATAAACAGAAACAGAAGGTTTCCTGCTTCCTTATGCTTTAACACATTTGATTTCCAAGTATTATTATCACTGTTGTTAATCTTTCTTTTTAAAAAAATTAAGAAATGCTAAATGAATAAGCCAAGATTCAAACCCATGCCATCTAACTCTAAGTCCCATGTGCTTTCCATTACACAGTGTAGTGATTTCATAGGTGCTGAAGAGGTATCATTACAACTAAATCTCTTCTCTCACAGTCTAGCACAGAGCTCTGAAGACTTCACTATCTTAGTGTCTTCTTTAAAAATTGGACACTTACAGATGTAGTCAGTCATTTTATAATCTACTCTAATAAAAGGGTAATATGCAAATTAACCATCACTCTGAGACATCTAAGCCATGCCCACCAGCCAGGCCACGCCCCCAGCCAATCAGAGTGGCTGTATGCAAATTAACCCAGCTAAGATGGAGGCCAGCAGCCACGGAGCTAGAGCAAACAGGAGGCTTCCATTGCAACTGCCTGCCTAGGCTGGCTGGGCCTCTGCTCACAGCAACAATGTTTCAATTATAGAAACCATGGAGCTGAATCAAACAGGAGGCTTCGTTGCCTCCTTAGGCCTCCACTCAAGGTAACAAAGTTTCAATTATAGAAGATAAATAAACCCCAGAAACCTGATTTCAGCCAGCCTCACTGAGACGTTGAGTCAATGGGAGCTGTGGGCAGCCTGAAAACAGTCCTCAGCTCTTCACCCAGGCTGGCCAGGCACCCCAGTAGGGACCTGAACCCTGCCGGGGATGTGGGCAGCCTGAAAATGTCCCTCAGCCCCTCACCCAGGCTTGTCAGACCCCAATGGGGTGAGGGTCCACACTGGGGGGCTTGGCCAGCCTACAAACAAGCCATCAGCCCCTCACCCAGGCTGGCCAGGCATGCCTGCAGGTGGACATCCCCTGAGGGGTCTCAGACTGTGAGAGCACACAGGCCGGGCTGAGGGACCACCCCAAGTGCACAAATTTTTGTGCACTGGGCTCCTAGTATAGTATAAAGGACCATTTAAAATTGTATTTATTGAGGGTGACATTTTTATAAGTTTTAACTGTACAAGTCTGTAATACATCATGTATATTGCATTGTGTTAATTATCCAAAACTATTTCATTTTGAGGAAAGTGAGGCAGAAAATAAATTATCTGCTTAAGGTCAAACATCCAGTAAATAGAAGAATCAAGACTTGAATCAAGTTGCTCTCTGTGTGATGTTATTACCACTAGTCTCAGTAGCCTCTATGACTGCTTAGAATAAGACTTTTTGGAGACTAGAGTTTACTAGTAGCACTATTATCTAGGAAGGTATAGCAGTTCACTTAGTTGCTTCATATCTTTGAAAAGGCAATGATGGCATCAGTAAAGTGTAGTTCTTCCTTTGTCTGGTCATTCTCTGAGAAGTTTCTGTTTTCAGTTCAGAGAATAGCTGGACCTGAGCAGGAAACCTTGTCATAGCTATAAGAACATGAGAAGTGAGCCATACCTCCTTCCAGGAAGTAATTACTACTGAACATAGTGTTGATGTAGCAGCAGGATCAGGTATTGAAATTTACATGCAGTCAAGGGATTTTTAAGTGGAACAAAGCTGCCCTGTTTACTACATGTCAGTTGTGATAACCACATCTGATAGTACTTCAAAGCCTTTCTGAAAATCCAGTAAACATGATATGTAGGTCCTGTCATAAAAAGGGTGAGTTTGACTTCACTAGAAATTTCTTTCATTTAGCCTCCAGTCATTTAGATATCAGAGTCAGACAAGTAAATACATCATGGCCCCACTTGATCCTAATTTCATTTATTGCCTATCAATAAATATATAAAAGCCTAAACGACCCAACGACCAGAATGACTGGATGACCAGTTGGTAGCTCTGACATGCACTGACTCAGAACTTGCTACTGGGGCCCTGACAGCCCTGAATCAGGTTCACCTGCACCCCAGACCCAGACAGAAGAGATGAAGGAACCTGATTTCTCACAGGATCGGCTGTTGGTTAGCTTGCTGCTGGGGCCAATATCTTGCGGTTCCTCCCTCAGCTGGATGGCCCCCCTGATTGGCCTTGATGGGGAGGGGCTTCCTGCATTCTCTCCCCCAGCAAGCCAGCCTCCCCCATCATCTCTGATTACTGGCCAGGTCAAGGGACCCCACCTATGCACGAATATACACACCAGGCCTCTAGCCTATCCTATATAATAAAAGAGTAACATGCAAATTGACCATCCCTTTGGGACACCTAAGCCACACCCACCAGCCAATCAGAGTGACTGTATGCAAATTAGCCCAGCGAACATGGAGGCTGGCACTCACAGAGCTGAATAAACAGGCAGTTTCTGTTGCAGCAGGAGTGAAACTGTTTGAGGGCTGCCTGGGCTTCTCTCTGCTCCAGGCAACAACATATTTGCAACTATGTCTCAATCATAGAAGCCTCAGGAGCTGAAGCAAACAGCAGTCCGGGCCTGACTTCTAAGGGCAACAGTGTCTCAATTATAGAAGCTATGAGGTGAAGCAGAGAGGAGGTTTCATTATCTGCCTAGGCCTCAGCTTAAAGGAACAGTGTATCAATTATAGAAGATAAACAAACCTCAGAAACCTGCTTCCAGCCAGCCGTGCTGGGACATTGGGTCAATGGGAGCTGTGGGCAGCCTGAAAGTCTGAAAATGGCCCTGAGGTCTGCACCCAGGTTGGCCACACCCCAATGGGGTGAGGGACCCCACTGGGGGGCTTAGCCAGCCTGAAAACAGCCATCAGCCCCTCACCCAGGCTGGCCAGGTACCCTAGTAGGGACCTGAAACCTGAAGGGACTGTGGGCAGCCTGAAAGCCTGAAAATGGCCCTGAGGTCTGCACCCAGGTTGGCCACACCCCAATGGGGTGAGGATCCACACTGGGGGGGCTTGGCCAGCCTGCAAACAGCCATCAGCCCCTCACCCAGGCTGACCAGGCACACCAGTAGGTGGACATTCCCAGAGGGTTCCCAGTCTGCGAGAGGGCATAGGTCGGGCTGATGGACCTCCTGAGGGCACACATTTTTGTGCACTGGGCTTCTAGTATATATATAAAAGGCTAAGTGACTGTCCAACCAGTAGATATGATGTGCAATGACCACCAGGGGTCAGATGCTCTGCCCAGTAGCTATGATGCACACTGACCACCAGGGGGCAGATGCTCAATGCAGGAGCTACCCATCTATGGTGACTTGGCAGTGGCGGTTCTTGGGTGATGCACTCCAGAAACAGAGAGGAGGGAGCCTGATTCCAGGATGTGTCACCTGAGAACCACCCTCTCACAATCTGGGACCCCTCAGGGGATGTCGAAGAACTGGTTTTGGCCTGATCCCCGTAGGCTAGGCTGAGGGACCTCACCTGATAGAGGGACGCCTCTCACTTCACAGATGCCCTTTGAGCCACGGCATCGCCCTAGGTGTGGCCACCAGAGAGGGACTGCAGGAGGTTGGCTCCAGGGAATGTCCGGCCCATCTCGCCCAGGCCTGCCCCACCAGCCACCTTCTAATTAATTTTCTTTCAATGTGCATGAATCCGTGCACCAGGGCACTAGTTGTTTTATAAGCATGTATCCTAAATCCTGCTGTAATCTTTCCATTTCCTAGACTTTTCTGATATTTTTCTACCTACTTGTTAAGAAACGGAAAGCTACATTTTTATCTACCTGGATTTGATATTGGAAACCTGCCAAAATTACTTCAGCACTTCTTCCTTTTGGGTGTAGCTGACTGTCATAATGTGGACATCCAGACAAATAACATCAAACCCAAAGGAGAGATTTCAAATCTCCTTTCCCTTTGGAGTTTCTGTTAGTAATTAAGAAAGCAGAAGACATTATGTTTTATCTGTTGGACAATCTCTAGCTGTTGTGTCTCACTTTCCAGAGCCAGATTCATACAAATAATTCAATGAGAGGCTACTTGATATGTGTTGGCTAATGTGTGAAATCCTGTAACCTCAGTACAGAAGTATCATTTCCTAACCTTTTAGTGAGAAACAAGTGAGGAAGCTTACTTATATCATGGTACTTCTCAAACTTCAAAAAGACAAGAGGAATAAATGTGAAGTTGCCAAAATGCTATAGTTTGAATTATCAACTATAATATCAAGAACAATAAGAATATATTATATTTATTATATATCATACATAATCCCAGGAACTTTACACAGGTTCATTATTTTACTCTTTGCATCAACCCTCTGAGGAAGAAGTTCAGAGTGGTTAAGTTACTTGTGCAAGGTCACAGGACTGGTTCAATGGCTAAGCCCAGATTTGCACCTAGGCAGCCAGCCTCCAGTACTGTATGCCTGACAATTAGGTAGGAGTGATAAGCATTATCATTGAGTATCTACCCATATCCAAAGTATGGCTTACATTCTAAGTAACCTTGCTTATAAGGTTTTAAAAATATACATATAGTTTTAAAAGGCATTAAGAAATGGTGACATTCTTCATTTTAAGCTAAGGATGGTTCCTTGCATTTAGTTTAATTACTTAACTAAAAAGCAGATGTGAAAAGATTGGTTGGTTGGTGGCCCCACTTCTGCTATTAACTAGTTTTGTACTTAATTATCCTAGAAGTCAGTATCCTCACTTGAAAGTTCAACAAATATTGAGCACTAATTATGTGCCAGGCAATATACTTGATGCTGCGGAAACAGTGCTTAACAAGTAAATATCTAGTTATGACAACTGAGAATTTCAAACTAGGCAGTCTCTAAAATTTGTTCCAGAAGTAATTATAATCAGTCAGCAGTATTCTAGATACTCTCCAATAGAAAGGTCCTGATTAAATAGTCATTTGACTCACTGGAAAAACTGCTTAAAGCCTAGACTCAAAACTGATTCAGAACTCAACTGCTTTTGATCACCAATCTCCTTACGTCATCACCCAGGTGCTAATGCAAATTATCTCCAGGGCAGGACTGCTGGAATGTAACCTTCCTACTCAGTGCAAACCCTGAAACAAAAAAAGCTGTAAATATTTTTTATGCTCTCCTTTCTCCCTACTTTCTGGTTTAACAAACACTTTTCTTTACTTACAGGGATTTGTAACTTTAAAAAATAGGGACAACCATACCTGGAAATAGCAGTTCATAATCAGAAAGTTGAAATAATTGGGCAAACAGAAGTCATGTCGCTGAAAACCACCATCTCCTGATTTTCAACAGAGAATCCAAAGATAAGAGGCTTTTAAAAAAATCTTTATTGTTCAGATTATTACAGTTGTTCCTCTTTTTTCCCCCCATAGCTCCCCTCCTCACAGTTCCCACCTGACCCTCTGCCCCTCCCCTCCCCACACTATCCTCCTCCATAGGTGTATGATTATTGTCCACTCTTCCTGCACCCCCAACACCATTTCCCCCCCAAAAACTGTCAGTCCACTCCCTTTCTATGCCTCTTATTCTATTCTAT